>CAJUYI010001627.1:48516-63800 GCA_910591695.1 Galerucella pusilla
GAAAGTGTTCAATAAAACGGAAGAAACTAAACATCCGGAAGCTAGAGTTAGTTCTTTTGAAAAGGACGTTTCAAAACTTTTTGATGCAATCGAAGACACTCAAAAACCCAAACTAGAAGACAAAATCAAAGAATTGGAGGAAAAATTGAATAAGGAAAGTAAAGCAAAAGCACTGAAAAAAGAGCTGTCCATTTTACGAAACCTTTTAAACGACGAAAAACAAGAAAAACCATCTTCTAAATCTCTACTAGAAGATGATGACGATAAAAGCGATGATGAAGATGTCCAGTTTTTGAAAAGGCTGCAGATGGTAATCAAAGCAATAAACAAAGAAAGGTAAGAGAAATAAGGTAAGAGTAATATGAACACAATTAAATTTTTTTTGTGTTTTTAGCAATAAAATTGAACAAAAACCAGAAACTGACATTGATGCTAGATTAAAAGAATTACAAATAGCTATAGACAGATTAAAACCGAAAGAGGATATTACAGATATAATCCGCATCGATGATGTACAACATAAAGGACTGTCCAGTGAACCGAAGATAGAAAATCAACCTGAACATATAACAGTTAACCAACTCAAGATTTTAAGAAGTAAAATAGATGAGCTACTACTTAAGGAAGACAGTCATAACGATCACTTTAAGCCATCAATTACCAATGGATTGAGCAATCAACATCAAATGTATCCTAGCTTAGGTAAATATTGAGAATTATTCTAAATTATAAATAATTATTGCTATTCATTGAAGAAGGGACCATGCTGAAACTTGCTTTGAAAGTTTATGACAACATTGACGTTTAAAAGTTAATTATTTTAAATTGTTCCTTTTCCAGGAATATACTTTGTAATTGTAATAGTACATGTAGTCATCCAGCACTGACCAATAGCACCTTTTTTTAACAACCTTACACTTATTATTTTCGTTGTTGCAGATTTAAAAAGAGGTTTGCTACCTTATCCGCTTTGGTACAGAGGAAACTCTTATCCTGAACCGATGGGTCCACCTTTTTTTGATTACAGTTCTCAATCAAATGCTCCATATTACTATTTGCCCCATTCACAACTACCCGAGCCAGCGAGTCGTGAAATAATACCAAATGAAGGTACCAGATTTTTAGAGCCACTCGGAACAGATATAAGGAACCAGTTTTTTCCGGCCCCCCAGTTATTTCCAGACCCCACGTTATTTCCAGCGAGAAGTTTTGGAGACTTTGACTATAATCAGGAACGTAAGTTATATAAAAATAGAAAAAAAAATGATGACTTTAAAAGTTAAGAAAGTTTTAGTGAATTACCAAATTACCAAGGTTCATATGTTTACCTTTTTCGCAATACGTTTGCACTCTCGTCAAGGACCGATGACTATACAAATAAAGTTATCAAATATAGGGTATTCCATTAAGAAAAACATAACTTTGATCTGGCATTCAGCATGAGGGTGCTGATCGCTCCGGTATCGCTACGGTGGCATGAACGCGACCAATAATTTTTAACATCAATCTCTTACTTTCGTGGAGTTCAAAGAAGTCCTGCAAAATTTCTCAATAATTGTTTATTGTTTTAGACCCTGCAGGATTTGTGCCATCACAACCAGGACACTATCAGACGGAAGTTAATAACCATGATTTTAAAAAAATCCCAAACGTCAATGATTTAAAATCGGAAATATACAATTTAGAAAGTATATTATCCATCATGAATACTTCTCCTTATAACGAAAAAATTGGCAACACAGGAGAACTTAAGCAGTTAGGTCAAGAAGTAGAGGGTTTGAAAGGTATAGTTTAATTCAAAGTAATATATCGTTAGCTTCTACTGACATGAATAACCTATTCACTCAAGCCTGATAATCTGTTAAAAGCAATAAAATAGTTACAGGGTCGGATTAAAAAGGCTTCAAACTATTTAAAATGAATACTGTTTTTAAAAAAATGTTTTCACTTATAAGCAAATAAAATTGAATTGTATTTGTTGAAAGTTTACGAGTTTGACTAAAAAAAACGGCTATTTTCACTGGCTTACACTCCACATTACATAATAGAGTACACGCATATTTCATATTTTGCTTGGATATTAATTTATTATAGTAAATATGATATCAAAAATTACTAATAATAGGAAATAAACCAGTTTCCATTGGAAATTACTCCCAAATTTTAAAATATAATTCAAATTTCAATGCAGTTTCCGACCACAACCCGAGGATTTCCGAGCGCTACCGTTGGTACGTGTGATGTCATATGTCTTGTGTTCACTTATGTCAATATGGCCGGTATTGCATTTGGTTATGTGTAGTTGTCTGTTTATATTGTATTTTAATCAACTATTAATTGCTTCATCGACGTAAAAATATGTTTGTTTGAGACCATTAGGTGTTTGTGTGTGCTTTTTTTATTTCTAAAAGTCAACGTAAAGTGGAAAGTGGACATAAATATTCGATATTTACGAGGATATTTTAAATCTTTTGGAAGAATATATGTTATTTACTAGTTCAGTGACGATTTTTCTATATTTTGTGAGTAAAGATATGGCTAGCGAAGGTTTTGTAAAAGCACAAACTGATAACTTGCACAAAGTAGACTTATTTATGCTGCTTGATTTTATGAAGTCAAACAGCTGCTTTAATGCAGAGGAAATAAGAGGAGTTAAAGCATTATCTTAAGTACGATTTAAACTATGTTTTATTTATTTAATATATACCAACCATATTTCGATGTGTGGTTCTTAAGACAATGATGTTTTTATGGTTGATTCCTAGATATACAGGTACATAACCTCAAACTATTTAAGAATAAAAATTACCAGCATAGAAGTAAGTACCTACTAACATTAAAATGGTCTTCACAAACAAAAGTAATGCCCTTCTCTTAAGTGTATTTTTGCTTGCGCCACCAGGTAAAGTAACAAATATTTTGTCTGGAGTTTTAATAGACGTTGATTTACACATTGGAACAATGCAATACTTGGAATACAAGTTTTTTTTTTCGGCTTTATCCATTTTTAAAGCTTTCAGAAACAAATTAGGTCACAAGAACTCAGAGCGTGATACACGAATAAGAACGTAAACAAATGACGTCACTCCATGGGGCAGCCATCTTTATGACGTAAAGAGCGTTTTGGCGGACTTTCAAATTTTATGATTTTTAAAGTCGTTTTAAAAGTAAAGCGTCAATTCCCACCAAAAGCAAAATTTATGCTTGTACCCTATTAATGTTTTGATTCTTTTTTACTTACTCTACATTAAGTTCTGTGTTCTGTGTGACTATCACAGTTTTAAACTAAATTTATTATAAAAGTTTTCCCAACTGTCAACAGAAATGCTTCTACATTCTTTACCAATTCTTCTACAGAAGAGGTTAAACTGAGAAGGGCATAATTTCTTCTAGTATTAGATTCAACCTTAAAATTTGATGTTTGAACCAATCTTCTTATAGTTGGGTGTACTCTACATATTCCAATATTTCGCCAAGCTCAAAGCTCTTCATCGAAAAGGTCGTCAAGTTCCTCAAGATCCATTGACAATAACAATGAAATAAAATACACACAGAACCTGGATGCTACTAAACTACTATAAATTAATCAAATAAGCTTCTCGATTTCACCCTAAACGATAATAACACAATCAAATTTAAAGTTGAAATAATCTTTGTTGCAAAATATAAGCAAACATGAAAAAATCATGACACAGTTGTCTATGGTTAGAATAACGGAACACCACTTTCTCGTATTTAACTGTATGTTCTATGGTTAACATCAACTTGATAGTGGCAGCTGGGGTAGCCGAAAGTTTGACTGCCAGCTAATGCAAACTGGCAGTTGATAAACACTTTGACCAACAGCTAAGATTTAGCCGAAGGCTACAATATTCAACCGAGCATTGATAAACCCGCCCTTAGTCGACTAACAACAGGATATGGGCAGTCGGATAGGCACATTGGTTTTGTTAAAAATTGAAATTTGATAGATTTGCGGAGCGTGCCCGGTGCGACCCTAATTTCAATAACATCGAAAGTTTGTATTTGATGCATTGTGTGGCTAAATAGAAAAAAATCGTCGACAGATGGGAATGCGGGAGCAGAAAAAGATGCTGCTTCAATGCTAATGTGCACGCAGCTATACCCAGAACTAACTCCAATGGATTTTCTAATGGTGCTTATAGAAATCTGACTCTCTTTTAATAATAATAATAATAATAGGTTTATTGTTCCTTAATACATACATTACATGAACAATGAGAGTGACCTGAAAATAAGTAGCCACACATGTGAAGAAAAAAAAGTCTGACTCTCTTTTCATGATCGAAATTTTTTTTAAAATTTATAATCAGATAGTCAAAACTCCTCCTCCTCAAAAAGCAATATATTCACCATTGATGCCATTTTTTGAGTATATTAACCTCCCTTTATTTTGATAATCTGTGCCGATACATAGCCTCGCTTTCAGATAAGTAGTACTTAAGTAGAACCTACACTTCGGCTTAAGAACGTTAAGAACGACTTACGACGCGGTGCACTCACACATATTTCCTACTTAAATTCTTAAGTAGCACGTGTGCAGTTGGCCCTAAGTGATAATTGGGATTTTATTGCAATCAAAAGCCAACCAGTACATTTCATAAATATAAATACTTATTTAGACATTCATGTGTGAGATTTAGTGATATTTTTTTACTTTCCTGCAGTTATTATAAGTTCCTTAGGTGAAGACAAAGCTGTTTATCAAGTAAATCCACAACCTTCAATAACCAAGGCTAATAACTATTCTACAAGACACAAACGTTCCACTGAATCATCATATGCTACAACGGACAACAACGATAAACCTGAATCACCGACCCTTGAAGACGTCACTTCCAAATTAAGACAATATTTTCTAGAAGAGGAGAATATGGAAAGATCGGCTCACTATAATGAGCTCAGAAATCGCCTGAATAGAATTAAATCTCAGTTAGGTGAGCCAATTCAATTAGTTTATATTAAACTGCAATAGTGTTTTTTTTTATAGAAAAAGAATCTTCCTACAGTCAAAACCAGATGGAATATTGGCCGTTCCAACAGTACCAAGAAGCTCCTAACAAATATCCATCATATACCCATACTATTTTACCTCATTTAAGTTTGCCGAATACTCCACGTGAAGACATTTCTACAACAATAATAGTGAGAATCTTAGAAAAAGTTATAGCAGCCTTACCGAAGATTATTGGGAAGTTGTTTGGCGTTGGTGTACAAAAAATGATTGATAACGTTGATGGAACCATTGAAAATGAACAAGGAAATAGTTATGGGTATAATTATGGGGTATCTAATAATAACAATGACCTACAATCAAAATTTCATAAACTAGGCATCTTTGGGTATATCCCAATTATATTTTTAAATATTATAAGCACCCTAACGAATATTTGTAAGTCGTTGAAAAAAAACAAATTTTTCGCGAATTTTATAGTTCCTGGTTTTGTTGTACTGCTTGTATCCGGTGCAGTTGTCTTTTTAATATGGTGGCTTCAACCTGAAGAGAATTCAATTTCCATAAATCAAATTGAAACCGATAAAATTGCAGGAAATTCAGGTTATTATTCGTACGACAACTATGGAAGATATGCTGGTACAAATTATAACAACGGTTATAGAAGTAGCTATAGACCCTATCCGATGTACGAGTTTAACCGAACACCTTGGTATAATAATAATTATTTGAGGAACTATAGAAATTTCGATGGAAGGACAATTAACGGGTTAAATGGAGTTTCTAACGCTAAAGGCTTTCCAATTGGTTACTATAGAAGTTATTTTGATGATGGTTCAAAACGGGTTTAAATATAATTGTAGTTTCTGGGATTGTGAATAAAATATATAAAATAAATCATGTTTTCATTTATTTATAAAGTTCAAAAGGCCATTGTACTCCACTCCCTCATTTATTCCACCCATTCAGGTATCCCCGTACCTTCAAGTAGACGATATAGGTCCATTGGATGTGTGCCATTTACTTCAGGTGGCACATTGGCTTCTCCTCGAGTCCAGGGCCTCACAGTCAGATAAGATATGGGTTATACGGTCTCGGTCTCCATGCCACAAAGTCTGCAGCTGAGGTCCCCATTATATAACCCTATTTTATGCAGGTGATCTTTTACCGGGGTATGACCCGTTAAATAACCTGTATAATAATTCTTAGCTTATTCATACTGATATTCAGTAGTTCTTCGGCCCGTTTTACACATGTGTCACCTATGAAGGTTTTACTGTGTACCTGCTTTGGAGTGTTTATGTTGACTTTGTACCCATTTTTGTATTTGCCCTCGGACTACCTTCTTTGTGGTCCCAAGGGCACAGGGCCCCGGGAGGCGCTATCAATCTATGAAAAAATTAACAATCTTCCAGTACAATAAGTAGAAAACTAATTAGATGAGTAAAGTGAAATCTATAAATAATAACTACAGCTACGCTCTGAAAAATCATGTGGAAGGACAAGGATGGGCGTCGCTTTAATTAGACCTACAGATGATCGCCGTTTAAAAACAAAATGTACATAGATTTCAGCCTTTCACTAGTGTTTATCCAACTAATTAAATACATTTTTATTTAGTGTTGTGGATGACCATAAGTATAAAGCACATAGGTTCTTATTTTATACAATTTTTTCTAGGAAATATAGAGATATAACACTGACAAAAAGTACTCTAGAGAGACTTAAAATGTATAATTTAGCACCTAAATTTTCAAAATTTTCCGGGAAAGGCCCCCCCCTAATATCACCTCGCACAGGGCGCCGCCACTGCCCAAGAGCTGGTTCTGGTCCAACATATGCTGTTGCCTAACCTCTTCTCGCGAGCTCATCAGCTTGTTCATTTCCAGAAATACCGTTATGTCCCGGCACCCACACTAATTTTACTTTAATGTGGTCTGCTAGTTCATTCAGTTCTTTCTGGCATTCTTCTACCAGTCTGGATGTTACCTTGCGGCTGTTTAAAGCTGCAAGGGCTGCCTGGCTGTCAGTTAGTCAGTCCTATATTTATTATTTTTTCTCTTATTTTTTGGGAATCAAACCACAATAAAGTTTTTTATTTCTTTTTATTTCGACGTTTCGGTAGCGTTCCAGCTACTGTTGTCAAGATTAACTAGTGATAAAATAATTTTTGGTCCCTATGGGCGAGTTGTACCAACAGTCGGCTAAACCTGGTTTATCTAACCATAGGGTTAAAGTTAACAAAAGTTTAAACCGGTACGTGTTGTACCAGTGGTGTTTTCGTGCAGTTTTATTAATCAATCATTTTGAAAGGTTGGTATCAGTGAATGCTAGACGAATGAACTACTCTGTGGAGTAAATTACTTACGTTTTGCCAATGAAAAATATAAAAGAAGAATTTTTAATGCGATTCTAACCCCCAGTCTCAGTTCACATTCTCAGTTCCTGAAGTGTTTTTTATTTTTGCATATTATTTTATTTGACTAAAAATAAAAAAAAGGTCAGAAAACTTCACGGCCAAAGAAGAACGTCTCCTCTTGGATTGCGTCAAGCAACAGTGGAGCGTTATTGAAAATAAAAGGACTGACGCAGTCAGTGATGACGAGAAAATGGAGGCGTGGAAAAAAGTCGCTCTTAATTTTAATACATCTAGCGATCGCTACAGGGACTTCGGCATCCTAAAAAACAAATTCACAAACATGAAAAAAAATCCAAAAAAGCTTTCGCGAAAGAGAAACTGCAGAGACTCGGCACAGGTGGCGGAGAATATGTTCCATCTCCTGCCAATGATATTGATGTGGAACTGAAGGAACTTTTAGGGAAACAAGTCACTGGCCTGTGCTCTCAAGTTGACGATGTCTAAATCTATCCAAAAATTTCTGGTCATTCCATTCTGTAAAATGGTTAGTTCGTCGCCGAAAGTTTTGTGGGCGTCTGGGATATATACTTGTAAATTTACAAGTTCATTAAAATCTTCGTCATCACTTAAATTCAGTATATCGGGATATTCCATTATATTTGGAAAAATAAAAAATTTACAGAATCCACTGCGACAATTAGGCATTCCAATGACCTGTCAAAACAAATTCAATATGGCGGCTGGGGGCAAATAGTTTGTTGGTGTTATATTATTGTGCTGTTGAAAAGTTTATTTAAATTTTGTGGGATTGTTGTTTTTGTGCCTTTTTATATTATTTAGGACTTATAGTGGTATTATTACATTTTAATACGAAAAAATGCCAACTACGTGCCTTGTGGTTGGTTGTGGAAGTCGTTCCAACAGGGATGCTGTAAAATTTTTTTCATTGCTAGCGGTTTTAAGCCACAGATTTGTTAGCTTCATTTGATATCTGTGAACAAATATTTCACTTCACATCTAGGAAACATACAAATTGGATTTTCAGCTTACCTCTTGCCAATATCTGGATTTTGCAACAATAACGTCTTTAAATAATCACTCTGCATCTTAAAAAGTCTATCAACAATCACAAATTCACACAACTTTGGAGATAATGCCGTTTAAACAATTTATTCACCACGTACTAAATGCTTTCTTATGACACTTAAGACAGTTGTTCGCCCGCAGACGCCATATTGGGTCACGTGATTTGGAATGCCTAATTGAACAAAGTTTTTAGGCTAGAAAACTAAGGTTATTATTTTAACCACTCATTTTTGGGCGGTTAACAAACCCGTTGGCAAAACTCTGGTTCCCCACTGATCCAGTCTGGTACAACACCCATTTTGCTTAAACCATTAGTTATGTTTTAAACCTTGTTGGTACAACTCGCCCTATCTGACACAACGAAAAAAATATGACAACTAGACATTGTCTAGTTGTCATATTTTTTTCGTTGCGAACTCAAGTGGACATGAATATGTACATGTATGTACATGTATATGAAAAGTGCCGCTACTGCATTTGACTATTATGACCGATTTCATCTTCGTTACACTTATATGAAAAAGAAATATAAAAAGTAACAATAAATCTGTCTATTCGACTTTCAGATAACTATTCCATTTATATTCTGTCGCCAGAAAAATAAAGCTGTGATAATCGATCAATTTTATCTAGATCTTATTATTAGGCGATTTTTATAAAAACAAAACTGTTAAAATACGACGTCCTACAACGTATTTCCGACAATTCAACAAACGACTAGAATTTGTAAAGATGAAAACAAGTCTTTTTAACAGCTACTGATTTATTGTGTGCCAACATTACAAATAAAAGCCAATGGCATAAAAGCAAAGAAACTTTCAGGAAACGCAAATATATAACAGAACAATGGTTCTTGATTAAGCTTTTATCAATTTGAACTACAATATTTTCGTTAATATTTAATAATTAAATTTAATACCACAATGGTAATATAAAATATAAGAACAATGCTAAAACTTTTTGAATTAGAAATAATGCATGTTTGGTTGAAAATGAAACAGTTATAATTTGTTTTTGTTATGATGTTGTTCCAAATGCTGTTTGTCTACTTATTTATGCAGCTTGAAGTTAATGTTATCAATTCGGCAAATTAGAATATTGCTGCTTTAACGTAATTTGTGCCACGCACAAACTGACACCTACTTAGCTAATAGATTGGTAGAAATACATCAAATTTATAATAAAATCGACTAATAGATTTGACTTATTATATTATTTTTTGCGCCATCGATCTTTTTTGTTTAATTACAGCATCGGTTGTCAGGACGGTAGGTTGTGTTTACTGGTTTCTAAGTCTAGCACATCGGTAAGTGATTTACTTACCGTTAAGTGAATTACTTACCGACGTCTTAGCCCTACATATATTTAAGTGGCCCTAAATAATATATTACTTCATTCATTACACAAAAGGAAAAAAAATAAGAAGATTTATATTTTTTTAATGAACAGAATCGAACATAACAATATAAATAGTATATTAATTATTAAGAACGGTAAGGGTTGTTTACCGGTCGACAGCAATGTCTTATACCATTTTTTGCGCGATCGTATTAAATTTCGAATAAAATGATTTAAATTTCTCCGAAATGAACGAAATGTCAAAAGTGACATTTATATTTCTCGATCAGTTTAAAATAAAATTTGCATTTTGGTGAAATTGTTTTTATGCTATTTATTACTTTTCGCCGTCTGAACGGTGAGTAAATCACTTACCGACGTGTTAAACTTAGAAACCAGTTAACACAACCTACCGTCCTGACAACCGATGCTGTAAATAAACAAAAAAGATCAATCGCGCAAAAAAAATTATGGAAATAATAGTAAAAATGTATCCGAACAAATTCAAGTAGATCACCAGTACTGCGAATACCAGCTTTGCATGGAATATTAATATAGCATCGGTGGTTCAGTGGTAGAATGCTCGCCTTCCACGCGGGCGGCCCGGGTTCGATTCCCGGCCGAAGCATGTGAATCGCTGCTTCGTAAACGAGAGAGAGACTCAGGAGAGAGCACATAACGAAGCAACGTAACATAACGTAACGTAACGGAAAGATCTTATGCGTCGCGACCCCTGCAGGTCGCTCAAACATAACCTGACGTAAAGAACTAAAGTTCCAATAAACTCACCTTTTTATTAAGATAACCTCGTATACAAAGATCCCCAATCAGACCAAATACATTAACCGAACGAAGACATACAGTATTTCGATGGTTTTGGCCAATTAAAACATAAATTGAATTTAGTACCTATATACTGCGAACTAGGCGTGGTTATCGAGGTTTGGTCATAAATCATTTTTAGTTACATGTGTTATTAGAGGAGGCAGCTTAAAACGTTACAAATTGCATAGGAATTGTAATTATATTTTATATGCAACCATATAATATGTAAAGACATATCATTTTTTACTGGTTTCAAAGTTGGAAAATATATAACTATTGATTTTTTATCCATATGAGTGGAAAGTTTGTAATTACTTGCGTCTAGCCGGAGGATTTAATTTTTGAGCCCGCAGGCACGCACGCGCAGTACATCACGAGTTTATCTTGAGGTGCACATGCGTTCATGTAGCTTTTAACCTTGGAATGTGACGAGATTGGGCCAATAGCTAACAAACAAAGCTCACAACCCAGAGGTTTTAAGTTCGAAACCGGGCTTGGGCATGGGTTTTTTGTTTTTTTTTTTAGTTTTCTATTTCCTATTTTCTGATATTTTCATACATAGTTACACTTTGATCAACCGGGTTTGGGCCTGGGTTTTATTGTTTTTTTTTTTGGTTTTCTCTTTCTTATTTTCTGATATATTTATACATAGTTACAATAATTTTCTCTTCCCCTTTCTCAAAAAAAAATTTACAAAATAATAAGTAGGTAGTTATTTGGGTACAAGTGAGCGTTATAAATGAAATGCGCATGCGTGCCTGCGGGCTCAAAAATTAAATCCTCCGGCTAGACTGAAGTTTTGTAATTTGTCCTGGCAAAGTCAATATAGTCAGCTGATTATTGGGATTGACCAAATTACAAGGGATTATCAGGTAAATTATCCATTTTTTTGAGCAAGAGCCCAATTTGATATCACTGTATACCTACACGTAACTAAATACATTTTCTTAATAACAATTTTCGATTTGGTGAAAAATATTGAATGGAATTCATACTTTCTGATATATCTCGTATAAGACTTGGAATTTCGATACCTGATAACTAAATTTTAAGTTTTAAACCGTCCTGAACCTTTTATGAAGAATAACTTTTTTTCGTAATAAAAAAACTTCCCATGTGCTACGAACTTATAAGGGGCCTGGTATAAAATTTTAAAAAAATATTGACAAAATATGTTTACAAAAAATTATATTGATCCCTATACGCCATAAATGTAACGGTTTCAAACTGAGTGATTTGGGTTCTTTCCCTATATTCGTATTTTCGCAAAGAAATTTATCCTTTCGTCAACCGTGTTATTTGACCCATTTTAGACATAGTTTCATTCTCTTTTTTGTCCCCTGACGACCCTGACGCTTGACTCCGTCCTTTATACTTTTACAGGCTCAGGTCTGGCAATCTATTAAGTGAAAACCTTCAGGGGTTGGCCTGTTTAAAGGTGAAATCCACAGGAATCCAAATATACATAAATAAATATTTATAAAGTAAAATTTTAAATTCTCATAATATTATATATTTACAAATTGTCAATCGCGAGAATGCTTTATCGGAAGTTTCAAGAATTTCAAATTATTAATATTTCACAATACAGAGTGATTGATAACTATGGGACATATAGCTGCTAAAGGAGGATTATTATTTGACCTAATATATTTTTTTTCAAAATTGACGCAGGGGCATAACTTTAGAGAAGGAATATTATTTTACATTCTTGTTGAAATCAACTGGTAACTTGATGTCTTTCCCAGTTTCTTTGGCCTTATTAGGAGTACTAACTAAAGGAGTGTAACAGCTCAAATAGTAGTCTAAATATTTCCTTCAGTTAAAATTTGAAATTATATAAGCCATAAGCTGATATATGTTCATATATGCTGGAAAGTAAAATTTTTCAGTCAATACAGGGGTGTAATAGTTATTTAACCAACAAGTGTATTAATGAGGGCCATTAACAATCGGGATAATTTAACGCACGAGCAGAGCGAGTGCGATAATGTTCGAGATTGTTAATTGCCCTTTTAATACTCGTGTTAGTTACAAAGCTTTTCCGTCGACTGTATCGAACTGTCAAAAATAAATAATACAGAGATGGTCGCTGGTTCAAATGTCACTGTTTTCGTTTTTCCTAAATTCTTTTTTGGATGTCTTAACACTAATATTCATTATAATTTTGTGGAATAATAATATATATATAATAGGTAGGTCAAAAACTAGTATTCTATACTAGAGTTCATTTTTTGAAGACGTCATTGTATGTTTGGTTGCCTACACCACAGATGTGCTTTGGGTTGCCTGCAGAAAATCGTTGAGTAATGTAGGTAAATCACAAGGATGTAAATCATGCATTAATGGGGGTCATTAATGTATGATTTTGTCTAATTTTGAGAACGTTAATAGCATATGTTAATACACGGTCGACGGAAATGAAAATTATCGTTCATTATTCATTACACATCCATAAATCCAATTACCAGTCTTTCGCGCGCATACGGGAAAAGCCTTTTTTCTGGAATGAAATGAAATATACTATCCAAATCCAAGTGCTATCCCACACCTACTTAACTTGTAGGTAGTTTATATAGAAATACCTAGGTATACTATCGATTAATTTTTATATTAAAAGAAAGGTATTTGCCTTATGTACATCACTGAAATTACTTTTCTTTCATTGAAATTGAAATTTTATGTAATATAGGGAAATTTGAATTGTAAGGAAAATGTTCGTTCTCGGATGTCTTGTTTTGAGAAATAAGTAATCTCAAGATTTATGAAAAGCTTTTTTGTTGACGATTGTCCCAGAAGTTAAAGAGAAATGTTCAAATCAAAAGCAATCATGAAAAATGATGATAATTTCAAGTTACGTGACTGTTAAACTAGAATTTCAAATATTGAATAATTTTATTTCATCTGTCTTGACTTCAAACTGTCGTTTAATTCTTTTTAAAATATATGTTTTAATAAAGTTATTGAATTATTATTTTACCTCTGTAACAGAATTTCATATTAATACAAATTTTATTTCAGTAAATGTGGTTTTATATTAAAATTAGTGGAATGAAAATTTAAAAAGCCCGCTATCCCAAAAGCAATAGTTCACGCCTGTGGCCAATTTAGGCGCTAATGAAAACTTCATAGTCAGTCAATGTCATAGAGATGTCTATGGTCACTGTACTTTATGACACAGAGACTGCTAACTCTTTCATAATTTCTCTATGTCTATGGTATCTAACCTAACTTTTAATGGGCAACCAACGTCATAATAATAAACAATAATAAATTAAATAATGGACATAGATCCAGTAGATTTTTTTCCCGGATACGATCCGTGTGCATGTCTTGGAAGGTGCAGATGTGTGCAGGAAACTCGATCGTGTAAGTAAATAAATCATTTCTATGAAAAAATTTAATTAAGTCGTTTAAACATTCGCCAAAAATTAAATACTGATAGATATTTAGTTTATTTAAATATACCAAAATAATTTCAAAGCTTATTTAGGGTAACAAGTTTGAAATATTCAACAATGCTGGTATGTTTATTATAAATACTCTCACAACAACTATTGTCAAACCAAAACAAATTGTAGGTATTCAGTGGCATTCGTAGATGTTTTGAAGAGTAAGATATTCGTTTTAATAACATAGACTATTATAATTAAATGCCGTAATATACGATATACATTTTCTCTAAAGTATTATAAGCTTTGAAATATGATTTTAAACTTGAAAGTCTAGTAATGACAGATTGATATGTGGCGTCATCTATTGGCGGCCATTCAAGTAAGTTTAATCTCGATATTTGAATTGTTTGAATATATTTTAATTTATTATTTCCTCTCCTGCATATTAAATATCCCTTCACAAAACATGAAAGGAATTTAAGTAATTAAAATTTTATACAGACTAATTAGCAACCTTGTTGTTTTATAATATAAATGTAAGTCGATCATTATTATTCACCCAGTGACAGAATTCTTCACAAAAGAATTGATAAAAGACGATGGCAGATATTTAAAGACAAAAGTATATTAAAATATATAGCACAAAAGAAAATCAAGCCGGTTTGTTATGTTTGAAATACTACTCAATTTTACAATCGGACAACGTTCTACCTAACATGATTTTCTAAATTCTTTTGAGAGCAATTTTTTCCACGAGTTAATTCAGTAGATATTTTTAAAGATACAGTGCCGCATTCAATATACTTTTGTGCAAGAAACCCTATTATAAGTAGAATTCAAGTTTTTAAATAACTATTGTGTGCCCAATTCGGTTCAACAATTTAAATTGGGGCTTTATGACAAAATAGCAGAAATATAAAATATAAAAATAACAAGTAACTGAATACTTATCATGCGACGAAAATATTATGATATTGACCAATATTGACACAATTCTTGACAGTATTCAATTAGTTTAAAACCATTAAGGAAAAGTTGACAAGTTGACACTAATATACGACATACGACTGCAACTTCTAGTGTGGTTTCTTCTTATGTGATAAAATGTTATAAAATGGTGGATGGCTACGTTTCATAAAACTTAACTTTTTTTATAGGTTCTTGGACATCTTGTTTTGCTGTCGTCATGTCAATAATTATTTGTGGAACTGGTCTGTATTGTAAGTATCTTATAGATCTCTGGTTATATCTTATAGATAACGTACATACATACATTATTTCACGCACTTGTCAAGTTCGGATTATC
>CAJUYI010001628.1:0-22506 GCA_910591695.1 Galerucella pusilla
CAGCCTGAGCCTTCTTTCATTTTTGAACCATCTGTATATATGCGTATGGCATTTGCAGCATCTGGCTCTGTGTTCTGTTTTATTTATTTAAATGGTGGTATAATAAGTATAATAAGAAGTGAAAAAAAATTCTTGACACTAATTGATACCAAGTTAGGTTATATAGTAGGTGGTCCTATTCCTAAAGAAGCTATTCCATATGTTTCACCAAGTGATAGTTCAAATAAAAGTTGTTCCTTCCTTCAAGGTTCTGATACTGATAATTTGTTGCAAAAATTCTGGGAAATAGAAGAAATTTCCTCAAAAAATAAAATTCTTAGTCCCGATGAAGAGTTAGCTGAGAATATTTTCACCTTAGATTTTCACCAATAGTATATACAAATTCTAGAAAATGGTTCCTTTCAGGTAGATTTGCCTTTAAAAAGTTTAAATGAACATTTAAAGTTAGGTAATTCCGATTCCATGGCAAAAAATAAATTTTATAATTTAAAAAAACGTTTCGAGAAAAATCCTAGTTTATTCACGTATATGTGAAGTTGTGTATGGAGGCATCAGAAAATACAAATTTACCTCTTATTGAAATAAACTTTATTCCAGTGCAAAAAAACACTAAATATCGTAATTATAAAAATCTACCATTGTGAAAATGTAAAATTATTTCTCAAAGACGATTAATAAATACCCTTATTCTCAACTGACACGTGCAATCCTATTAACATAAATTCGTTCTTCGTTATAAGCCATGGAACCATAATTTTACATAATTTTAATTCTGAAGCTTGTTTGGTGCGTAGGCAAGTATATCATTTGTATAAATAGTACACAATGGGAAGCGAAATATGAATGTTAATATCACTACATTATCATTTTAGTGCACTTTATTGTGTACAAACACTTTGTTAAAAAAATATGGAAGTGTACAGAGTGCGTCTATGACATAATATTTATTCTCCATACAAAATATCGTTATTCATTTTAAATAACTGCAATGCCATCTAATTCTTGAATTATTGCATATATAAACCTCATCTAAAGCTTTCTTTATGTAAGTAACTTGCTAGAGCAGTTTTTATGCAACTTTATGCTGCTTTTTATTATTTTGTTCTAATATATGTATTCCTCAAGAATTTAAAATCTTATTGGTATCACCTCGTATATATTCCCTACACCTTAAAAAGGGTTACTTACGTATTGTTGTCTCCTCGTACGTATAACTATTCATTCACTTGCTGCCATCTACCGCTGAACGCTTCTTCTACGTATCACTATTTATAGAAATCTACTTTATTAAATGTGAGTTTACTTGTTACAGGAAGTCTATCTGATGAACTTCGGTTATATGGAGAAGTCAAAAGATGGCGCTTTCGCATTACGAACAGAAGAATCCGTTCAAAATTCGCTGCGCGAGTTACAGGAGTTCGCTGGTTTACCGACAACGGGTCGTTTAGACAATAGAACATTAAAGTTAATAAATACGCCGCGATGTGGCATGCCCGACAAAAATTTTAGGACGAGAAGGAAAAGGTTCACGATACACGGAACTAAATGGCCTTACACCGATCTCACGTGGAGGTGAGTGAGATATTTTTTTTTTCACAATTTTAATTTTTTTAACTGAACGAGGTTTAAACAGCGTTTTTTTTTCTAAAGACGTTTTAATAATATTGTTTTATTTTTGACAATTTAATATCATTAGCACAACTTATCCCAGTGATAGCGTATAAGATCATTTATTTGTTATAAAATTCCACTCCCTCAGGACCGGACCTTTATGAGTTACAAATTGGCGCCCAACGTGGGGCACTCTTTTGCTTAGTTTGCCAAGCTCTGAAACGATTGATAATCTTGTATTGTTTTACAGCTTACCTTCTGTCTGTGATGTATTCTGTGATATAGTAAAATTATTGCTTTTTAAACGCTACTCGACAATACATCAAATGAATTTAGTGTTATCAGATTTGAAATTTGAAAAATTATACAGGATATAAAAAAGCTGAGGGCAAATTTTTCTTATTTAATAAATTATCCCATTGTAAAGTATACAATTCAACAAATTTTTGCTATCAAAAAACTTTATTCCACCCAATTAATAACACATCTGTACTTTTCATACTAAATACATATATGCTATCGTTAGGGTTAGTAACCTTTACTGAAATCAGTCTATACCCACCGTGGAAATCGAATATTCCCATCATATTCTATCAAACATGCTAGCTGATATGACAAATACGATTTCAACAGACACTACAGTAACTGAAAGCTGTTCCAATATCCCCGAATCGAATTAAATCAACTACATTCTGGGAAAATTCAATAAAAAAGTTTAAATGGATGCATTCAAAAATGCGATAATCATATTTTACACTTGTTTCATCGAACTTCTCTCTGCCATATGGCCGATAAAACTAGTTACCGATATATGCGTTATATAATATTAACTTTGTTTGCCGCCATGTTGTGATATAGTAACAACTGTTGATGCTATTGTCAGATAATTTCATTAAAAGTTATCAGAGTTTTTTTTTTAATAAAGCATGTCAGAGGAATGATGTAAAGATGTTTGTTTTAACGAAATATGAAGTTATGGGTACCTATAATAATTAAACATTTTCATGACATTCATTTGACATTTGACGTAAGGATTTTCCACATTAGACCTGCAATGTGATCATAGGACCTCTTAGTGACTGATACAGTATAGGGCATGTCCACGACAGTTGACAGTTGACAATACCTTGGCAATAAAACAATAAACAATGAACACGATCAATAATTATCAAACAACAAACAACTATTAACCTATATTATACAGTGTGGAAACCATTTATGGAATAAAATTATTTATGTCATTATTTTAGAAAATTATAAAAAATGCCGAGACACATCAACTTTTGAATTGAGTTGTGCGTTATGTAAGCATAAATGTAAATGTACAGGGTGATTCACGCAAGTATGCCATAGTCGGTGTTGTTTTATTTTAATGAAACACCCTCTATATTTGCATATTTTTGAAATCCTCTTAATGAACCGATTTCAACAAACTAAATAATGTATGGTCAATTATGAATTATACAGGGTGAAATTTTTAAATTAATAATTTATTACACTTGAAATATTAGTACTTTTTTAAATTAGCTTAATATGGATTTATCAAAAATCTAAACTAAATAATTATTAGACGTATTTGTATATTAAACAAAACCTGCTACGCCCATGAATTTTATCATAAATACCTAAAAATTGCTTAAAAACGCCAATAATTAGACAAAATCGGTAAATAATGTGGATTGTTTTCTATTCTGTCAGTTGTTGATGTGTTGACAGTTTAAACTGAAAAAGTAAAATCTTTATCAAACACTCTTTCCTTGTTGACATAACAATGAAATATTTAACTGAGACTCACCGGATTGAGATTTTAATGATGATCGGGTACGGGGATAACTGCAGAAGTCAAGTTTAAGTGGTAAACTTATTTAATCACAGGTATCCCGAATTGCCTAATATTTCACAAAGTAACTACTGTGTCTAAAATTCATGCACAATTCAGAGAACTTGGACATGTCAAACCATTGAAAAGAAAACCACACTTCGTTGAAGATGATGTGAAAGTGGATATTTTGTTAAGTGTCGAAGAGAATCCAACTTCAAGTACACGTCAAATTGCCCGTGAAAATAATGTTAGTCATACAATTGTTCTAAGATGTCTTCATAAAGAAAAACTTCATCCTTACAAATTAACTTTTGTGTAGGAGTTAACAGAAGACGATCCAGATCGTAGAATGGATTTCTGCGAAAGATTGATAAATAAGCTGAACAGAAATGAGATAGCTCTTGGTACCATTTTTTTTTCTGACGAATCAACATTCACATTTAATGGAGAGGTAAACCGACAGAACTGTAGATATTGGTCAGCAGAGAATCCTAATTGGATGCGTGAGACACATACTCAGTACCCTCAAAAGGTGAACGTTTGGGCCGGTATCATAGGCGACCATATTATTGGTCCTATATTTATAGATGGAAATTTAACAGCTGGAAAATATTTAAATATGCTCAAAAATGAAGTTATTCGTGCGTTGGCAAACTTATATCCCAACGCAATAGATCCTAGCTTACCGAATGAAAATGTTTGGTTCCATCAAGACGGGGCAACACCCCATTATGCTTTAATGGTAAGAACTTATTTAGATGAAAACTTTCCCAATAAATGGATTTGACGAAGAGGTACTATTGAGTGGCCAGCTAGATCGCAAGACCTTACGCCGTTAGATTTTTTTATCAAGAACAAAGTATACGCAACACAACCAACTAGCATTGTAGACCTCAAAGACAGGATAACTACAGAAATACGGAATATTTCACCTCAAACTTTAAACAAAGTTAAGGAGGAGTTCTATAGGAGACTGTGCTATTGCCAACAACTAGGTGGAGACCATTTTGAGCATTTATTTCAATGTATTAAAATCAAATACATCAGGTATTTTATGTATGTGTTCAATAACTGTAAAAATAAAAATCTCACCCTGTATAATTCATAATTAACCATACATTATTTAGTTTGTTGGAATCGGTTACCACTAGGCTGTTGTCTTTGTGACGTAACGTGGACATGCCCTATTTCACAGGACAGTTTTTTTTTATACTCTACAAATTCCGAGCTACTAAGTAAACGTAAATAAGTTTTCGCAAACTTTAATATTTTTGACAAAATCCGAATGGCTCCTTACCGTTTTACTTTTTAAAGAAGCTTTAGAGTGGTGGCAGGCTCTTAAATCAATCCACATCCACTTAACTTCGGCTTTTCGACGTACACAACACTTACGACACACCTAAACCATCAGTACTGTGTCTGCAAATTTCGCCATATTAGATTATTGTATCGCTTTTTGGTTTTAGAAAATATATGCTGTGCTTTAGAAACAGTGCCCTTTTTGTAATGAGCGACAAGACCTTCTCCTTAACCAGGCACTCTGCGGTGCTTTTGATGATCAATAATGTGATTTTCTCATATATTGGTTACTATACGGAATGTCCTTGTTAAGCACACTTGAAATCAAATTACTTATTCATGTTTCGAATGAATTGCAATAAATTAGACGTTCCGACATCGATCTTGTTTCACATGAACTCAAAATACAGGTAGATATATAAACACTTAACTAATGTTTAAATTCAACCTGTTGGTTCAAAAATCTGGACTACGCCAGTGTTAACAGAAATCTATTTGAGTACCCTTATTTGGCCTTTTATACTGGATTCTGGCTAACAAAAAAAATAACGTGGCATTTCTCAAATGTCAACTACATCAAGCCTGTAAGGTTATGGGTTTCAGTAATATTTTATTTTAAAATTACACTTTGCTACTATCCACCCTCTTTTACGATTTATTCATTGCTTCGTAAATTCAAGTTTAGTTTTATACCGAACGTGTTAATCATACTTAATGCTGGCTACTCTCAAATCCATAACTTCCGCTGGTGGTGGTTGTTATGTGTCATATCAATTGTGTTTGCTTTTGTTAGAACCACAGAACTAAACAGTAGGTCTGTGTACGGTACTGAATATAGGCTCGAAAAATGAAATTCATGATAGGATTCGACATATAACTGATATTCGACAGTATGTGCAATTTAAGTTTGGGAAAAACCGTTAACATTTAGAACCTAAAATGGAGGCTGTACACAGAGTTTCCAGAAACTCAGCTCCCAAACGCAAACATATAGATATAGTACATTCAATAGCCTTCTTGGTGTGCGTCATCGTTTATGACGTTTGTGCTATTTTGACATAAAGCTAACCTAAAGTCATCAGTATCGTACTCAGCCAAATTCGAATAGGTTATGGAGTTAATAATTATCAGCTTCTTTTTCTAACTGAAAATACTTGGGAACTTCCAAAATGCTGATGTTTTTCCGTGTATCTAGGTATATTTTTGTATTATTTAAATAAATATAACAATAAGATTAATATTCACTTTTCATAAATAATAATTGACAGTACAGACCTGACGAGAAATGACTGTGGGACATTATAAAAAGACGTAAGACACATTGCCACAACGAAGGGTACGTCTGCATGCTATTTTGAATGTAACTTCTCCCGATTAATAGGTCGTGCTTGCGCGTAATCTAAATATCATATTTCTTTAGTCAAATATTAGGGTTAACGTTTATAACACATTTAAACAGTTCAAAATTGTGATATTTTGATTAGGATTAATCACAGACCTGCCTTTTTTCCATTTATTCCAACGTAATGTGTTGAAAGGACACTAACAATCGATGACGAACACCAAAAAAGTTATTATATGAACTCTACTATGGTTGTGATTTAATTTAATCTAATCAAATTTACCAAAAACCCCTTACAAGGATCTAATACAGGATACTCGAACAAATTTGAATTAATAATAACTTGAGTTTCAATTTGAAAGTTGAATAATCCGCCAAGCACACTATGAAACATGAAACAAATGAATTTTTTTCTCGTATGTATTTATTTTTATAATTCAATGGACAATGAGAATTCCGTCTAAAAGTACACAGGAAAAAGGAAGAGACGAACTACAAAGATGAGCGATTCGACGTGCAGGTGCAGGTCCCTCTAGAAGGGCTCTTCTGCAATTTGAATTGAATAGGGGATGCTGTATATGACGTCACGAGTTTGTTGAGTACTCTCATGAAAGTCCTCGAGTGAAGTGACCTCGGTGTGTTGATAAGCTTGTCCCAAACGTCAACTGGCCGTTCTGCAATGGCGCCAACTACACATAATATAATTTAAAAAATGCTGTTTGAAGTTTTACCAACTTATTTTTTCAAATAAATATCATATATATCTCCGAACAGAGATATACATATGGTATAATATATACAGGGTGGTCAAGTATAATTCACCCCGTTTTAAATACGCCTATGTTAAAAAGTATTTCACATGTTACGGAAAAAATATTGAATTTGTACAAGCTCCTTCAGTTCATACTGGAAATGAGTATGCCTTTTTTTGAGATACAGGGTAACTTTGTTATTTCATATGGAACACCCTATATATTTTTCATTTTTAGAAACTTCAATCTGCACTTTTTCTTAAAAGTTAGAACATCTGAGAGTTTTTTAAATTCGTTTATTTGTTATAGCAGTTTTAAGTAATAGTTAAAAAACTTATTGGTCATTGTATACAACACAACCTTATGGATTTTAGAAAAAAAAAATTATTAGCGTATTCAGTACACCCTGAGGATCTCTAAACACAACTCCGTTTTTGGCGCACGTACGCTTCGAGTTACTACTTTACTACTGGCTTTTAAAGTTTGCTATTTTTCAAATTACGCGGCCATTTTTCAACACTGTCTACCTTCTTCAATCATTTTCCTTTCTCTTCTCGATAAAAATACCAATGATATGCTTTAAAACTTCATATTATAGTCAGGATAATCTTAATTCTAATACTTATTTTTCTTGGTATTTTGAGATTACACTACTAATTTTCCATTTTTTTATTGAAAAATATTATCATTTGATAACAAATAAGTAGTTGAGTCTTTGTGCCCTGACTAAAGCTTACAGAAAATACATTCTATAGTCGTTTTAAACAGTTTTTTTCAAAGACTGACTAACGTTAGGATAAGGTTGTCTAGTATACAAAAATGTCCGGTATAAAAACTGATTCAGGCACAGTTCGAAGAGAAATCTAAAATTGTTAAGTTGGAATATCTTGGAGACCAGGGTACAGGACCAGCTCGCCCTATCCATCTACCAGGAAAAGTTTCATGTTTGACAGTGTACAAATCTTCAGTTATAAATGAGTGAATGTTTATATAAACAGTAATCATTCTGCAAGCTCCGGTATTTTTTAGTAAATGTGCCAACACCTTTTATATCGTATGTTTACGTTGGTTGACAGATGTTTGTTTTGTTTTTGTGCTGTATATTTTACCATCTTACTTCTGAAATACTATTAATTTTATAAAGCACATGAAATATGATGGTATGAACTTAAAATGTTTCCTAAAAATTAACATAAACTATCAAAATTGTTATTTCTTGAAGCAAAAAATATAAAATTTGTAAGTGCTGTGTCACACGGTCAAATAAGCATCAAACTAAATTTGATCAAACCATAAAACTGGTGACGTCATTGCGAATTTGATGCCCGACTCTATATTCATCAGTTTGACTATCACTGTCACTTTTGAGGTTAAAAATTTATTGATTTTCGAGTTTGTTTGATTTGTTTATACAATGAAACTGGAAAGTAAAGAGAAAGTTGTGTTTTCATTATCAATAGCAGCCTTAGGCACCGAAAAATAATCCAAGCTAAACAAGATAGTAAAGAAAAGCAGAAGAGAATGTGGTCTAGGGGTTGGATCAAGAAAAGAAACCACCTAACCAATGCTGCTGGTGGAGCTAATAACATTATTGATTCGATAAAATATGAACTTGCCCCAGAAAACCCTCATGATTTAAAAAAAATTATTCGAATGGATGCAGCAACATTTAATCTCCTAAGTATATATATGGTTGGAATAATACCCTTTTTGGTGTGCGTCATCGATTGTTAATGTCATTCTAACACATTACGTAGGAAGAAATGGAAAAAAAGGCAGGTCTGTGATTAATCCTAATCAAAATATCACAATAATGAACTGTTTAAATGTTTTACAAACGTTAACCCTAATCTCTGACATACAAAAATTTGATTGGTTGATGTTTAGATTACGCGCCAGCGCAACTTATCAATCGGGAGCTCAAAATACTATGAAGGTGTTTCTTTCGTAGCGGCAATTGTTGCTTTCGTTTATTTGGGCTTCAATCACTTGTGCGTGACGCCTCAGTCGTCACGAATTTTGAGCAAATCGAACACGATTTATTTGGATGCTCAAAACCACCTGACATGTGCCAATGCCAATGAATTTCATGTGTTGTTAGAAGAACAGCTTTCAATTATAATGTTTTTGATAATAAAATTTTGCATATACATATATTTTTAGTAAGGTTTAAATCGTATTAAATCGTAATCGGCACAATTTTAACCTTTAAATAAACGTCAAACCGGACAAACGTCAAATTTAATGTCCGTGGCTTGAAGTTCATACTTTTCGGTATGTGCTTGAGGGGCAAGGGGAAGGTAAGACTAGGCGTCACGCCCGGTAATAAACGAACGGAATTCAGTCACTACGAGCTGCTATTAGCAGCCAAAAGTAAATAATCGAAAACGCTTATTGTGTTTTGCGTCTTTTTCTACTGTCACACTGACAGTTCTTGTCAGGTGTGTACTTTGTTGCTTACCGTCAATTATTATTTATTTGAAGTGAATATTAATCTTATTGTTATATTTATTAAAATAATACAAAAATATGCCCAGATACACGAAAAAACATCAGCATTTTGAAAGTTCTGAAATATTTTCAGTTAGAAGAAGATGCTGGTAATTATTGATTTCATAGCCTTTTCGAATTTGGCTGAATACGATCCTGATGATTTTATTTATCAAATTTAAGGTTAGCTATATGTCAAAATAGCAAATCAAATAAACGACATGCCGAATACTCGGATATACGTCACAATCGATGACGCACACCCAGAAGGGTATTATTTCAACTACAGCACTTTCAACTACAGGCCATATTGTCCACTACAAAAACTAAACACTAAATTCATCAAGCTAGCAACTTCAGATTGATGACGTCATTTTACAGTTTGATCAAACTAGTTGACTGCCAAACTGAAGCTAATATGATGCTAATTTGATCGTGTGACACAGCGGTAACAAAATATAATTGATATCAATCTAACGACAATAATAATTAAGAAAAAAATTACTTATACCTCCGCCCATGGACAGTAGTAAATGTCAGGTCACGGATATAGATTATAGGGTTAGTTTGGCACTTGAAAAGTGATAAAGACCGAGCGAGACGATAGATATCTGAAAGAAGGACAGAATAGGGAATAAAGTCGTGGCCCATAACCGGCTTTCATAACAATGTTAAACAATATGTAGATTGAAAATGACGAAAATCGAGTTTATAATTGAAACCTGAAGTGATAAACTGATTCCTCAATTGTAAGGATCTCCAATGGATTCTAATTATACTGACCACCAAATTGGTTTTGACGAGGATAAACCATAAGTCCTTGTCAGGAACACCTATTTGGATCTATTAATTGAAAATATACATATTTCATCAACAATGTAGTTAGAAAGTATTATTATTATTAATTGTTTTTCAATTTCGAAGTCGTCAAAATTATAAACTATCCTACTTCGAGTTTATATTTAAAATTGCTGAGGTTTAAAAACGCGACTTGCAGGTAGACATTATCTTGGCATCTACTTCAAACTTATAAAATAATATATTATATAAAACGGAAGGACAGTAACGGGGTACTGGTTTATAAAATTACAATATATAACGATAGGAGATCCCTAAAGGAAACTGTAAAGGAAGCGATAAAAGTTCTAAAGTAGCTTCTTAAGTTATTGCCTTTATTCCAAGTTCAAGCATTGTAAACTTGATCAGGATAACTATAAAAATATGAGAAATATTCTATTATAAGTATGTTTGACTCACCAGAAACAGCAATTATGCTCTAACGATCTAGCGACTACATTGTGATACAAACTGGGTTAATATCCCATTTCAAAATATACAAAAATATCCACATGGAGTTGTTTAAAACTATCAAAACTGTCTACTTTACATTAAAAAGCTTTAAAATGTAATTTTTCTTATTGGATAAATCAAGATTAAATATTAAAACATAAAAATCATTACCAAACAACTAGGTTTGTCATAACCTGGAGCTTTACCGTTTTTAAGTGTTTGTATAACTTCTGTTACATCTTCCATATTTATACCTTCACCTTCTTCTCCATCTATCTCGTAATCGTTAGTTCTTTTTTCTTTTTTCGTTTGTTATTTGTTGTCCATCTGGTAGGTCTTGGAAGTATTCTCTCCATTTATTCATTATTTCCGTTAGCAATTCTCCATTTTTGTCTTTAATACTTGTCGTGTCCGGCTATTTTTCGTTTTCGTTCCGGCTATTTTGTCGTATGGCTTTCAATGTATTGTAAAATATTAAAATGAAAATAATTAATAATTACATTAAACCTTTTCCACTCAATACAAACATAGGGGTGTTTTCAACCCTCTATTTTCTTCAAAGATTTTAGTATGAACTTCTGCGACCTTACCATTGCTCAATTTCGGAAAAGTTAAAAAAAATATTATTTTATTTTATTATTTTTACGAATTTTTTGTCGAGGTTTTTAAATTTGAAATTGTCTATTAATATTATAAGCCAGAAAAGGACCCCGTATAACTGTTAAGATCACGATTTCGCTTTATACCATAATTCGCGCCTTTTCATTGCCATTCCGAGATATCGAAATCAAATTATAATCTCACGCTTTGAAAATTCTAAAATGAAATCAATTGGGAAATGACTTTTTTTTCCCTCTCAGCTTCAACCTGGAGGGGAAGCTGTTGTAGCTTGTCAGAATCGAGTAGAGAGATTAAAATGAACGAATAGTATATATACATGGTGTCACTAATAACAATATTTATTATTATTAAATTCCAACTGGCATGTAAGAACCGTTCTGGAATCGTATCCAATACTGTATAGTATGGACCAGTGAAGTATTGGGTTGTCTCTGTT
The DNA here is from genome assembly GCA_910591695.1 of Galerucella pusilla. Classification (NCBI taxonomy): domain Eukaryota; kingdom Metazoa; phylum Arthropoda; class Insecta; order Coleoptera; family Chrysomelidae; genus Galerucella; species Galerucella pusilla. Next base: position 11,664 of record CAJUYI010001628.1, read on the forward strand.
AGGGACAAGCAAGGAATCATCTATTATCACTCTCTTCCAGATGGTACAGTTCTTGTACCGTCCTTGGAACGATATATAATCAGTTGGAACGCGACCAATACCCTGCAAACGTGCCAGTTGGAACAAACCTAATTAATGCATCTAGGCACTATTAAAAACTAGTGAAATCGGTTGTTGCAATTCGCTCACAGACCACGATATTAGCACAGAATACAAGAAACAAAGTATGGCGAAATTAAAATGAAATGGAAACTACAAGATTTTTGCAAAAACTGCTCAAACTTGGTATAAAAGCTCAGATATGCTTGTAACGCTAAAAGTTCATACATTTTCAATAAAAGCTGCGAAATATCTGCAAAACTGCTCAAACTTGGTATAAAAGCTGCAATATAAAGAAAATAACAACTTTATTGAGTTCATCCAGTTGGTTCAGGAAAAGTATAATATTCCAAACCAAGTTTGAAATGCATCTGTTTGGTTAACAAACTAAAACACCCTGTAGAATCTGGAGCGTGGAGAATGAAATAAAGGAGTATTATTTATCCCCATAATAATTGATCCAATTTCCCAGGCGACTTATACGTGAAGCAATTCCTTCCACGTCTGAAAACACACTACGTTGTTCAAATTGTTTTATTTCCCATCAATATTTCGTTAATTACTTATCAGCGTACTGAAATTTTAGACATTTCCAAAAAAATGAATAAAACACGTACATTTCTCAATTTATGTTCGTCACTCTCTCCCATCCAACCAATTGATTCCATCGGATTTGTGTCAAATTGGTAAGGAAATGGAATATGATATTTAATAGACTTTACGCCCCCCATATTCCAAAACCACCATAAGGGAACAACGTCCCTGGGGTCTTGTAATATTAGTTCACTAAACGCTTTCTCGATTGGGATCTGGCGAACGAATCTTCTTCTGTATCCAAACGTTACTCGTGATTTCGGTGTCTGTACGGTATTTTGAATTTTTTATTTACGCTGGAAAATCATTACATTACGTCAAAGTTTTAAAAAAAAATTCTGCACCCTGGAAATTTCACAAACATTCACAGGGTGTACAAATATATTATTGCAACAATTGACAAAAATTACAATTTTACTTTTCACAGTTTTTTGACAAATATATTTTTTATTTCTTTTTTGAAGAGTGGATATGAATTTAAAGAGAGGATTTTAGAAGTTTCTGGAGAAAACTATAAACTACAGATATTAACCATATGTAAATTCCATCTCAACTCTACGAAAGTTTAAAAAATCTTCTGTCTATTTTCAAGTGTCGGTTGTTGAAAAGTTTCACAGTATTTCATTTGATTCATGACGGACCGATTCCACAATGATTTGAACAACAATCTCTCTTATAAATTATAATATAATTTGTTAACAATTTTATCAAAAAAACTGTTCTATTTATAGCCTGATTAAAAGAGGAAGAGTGATAGTGTTGTTCGTGATAAAAATGGACAACAGAACAATATGTCTTTAATTTCTAATAATTTTTAGGAGAATTAGTTGTTTTGGCTTGGTATTTTTATTCCCATTATTCCCAGTTTTAGAAGATTAACATTTTCTTGTAAAATCAGCTATCGCTTAACATTTGTTAAATATTTATGGATAGTACAAAAATTGATTTAATAAAATTTTAAAGCAATCTTTAAAAACAGCTTTAAAATTTTGTGCATCATAATAATAGTAGTATAATCTAATCCCTTTTCTACTATTAAGTGTAGGGGTTGTATATTATTTCATTTTTTTTTTCATTTATTAACATTCTCCTCCTTTTTTCTGTCTAATGATACCAGTTCAGCTTCCTTCCTCGTAATCCCTTTATTTTCCAGTAATTTTGCCACATCATCCTAGGTTTACACATCCATTTCTTGCCTGATTTTGTCGCAGTCTTTTAACTTTATTTCAACTAATCCTGCTAAGTGCCCCCACAATCTTAATTGGGCTTTTTATGTATATACTTCTAAACACTCTCCTTCGTATTCGTTCATTTCTTATTGTCTCTACATATTTGTCAAATTTGCCACTCTTCTCAGGTATTTCATTTCCATTACTTGTAGTTTTGTTTGAAATTCTTCCAAATATTTGCAGAACAGCTATAATATGTTTGCAAAAGATAAGATTTGTTCGAAAAAGCTGCAGAATTCCTTAAAAATGTTACGAAAGTTGTTGAAAAAGCTGAGAAATTGTTTGAACATTATACAAATTAATGAAAACTCTTCGTAAAATCCTTATGAATAGTGCCAAATTTTGACAAGAGCTTTTTACAAAAGCTGCGAACCTAAGAATTAGTTTGAAAAGCTGCAAATAGTATTGAGAATAATACAAATCTACTGAAAATGCTCATAAAATAGCTGCCCAATATTTGCAAAAACTGCGCACACTTTGTGTAACAGCTACAATGTGTTTGTAAAATGTTGTAAGATGTTGAAAAAGCTGCGAATTTCTTGAAAACTATTCTAATTTTTAAAAAACATTTCATATAATCTTTATGGAAACTGCCCATATTTGGCAAAATCAGTGCAAACTTCAGTTAAAACTGCGATATGTTCCAAAAAGCTAAGAATTGGTTGAAAAAGCCGCTGAATGTCTCGAGAATGTAAACCTATCGAAAAAATTGAAATTATTTCCATAAAAACTGTCAACTTTTTGCAAAATCTGCTCAAACTTGGCATACAAAAATTGAGAAGTTGAAAAAGCTGTGAAATTTCTTGTAAATTACACAAATTTATTGAAACAGCTCATATCATCTTTATAAATGCTGCCAAAAACTGAGCAAACTTTGTACAAAAGCTACAAAGGGTTAGTTGAAAAAACGTGGGAGTTTCTTGAAACTCACAGAGTTCATATAATCTCCATAACAGCTGCAAAATTTTAATCAATATTTCGCAAATTTTGTATAAAAGCTGATATATTTGTAAATCCTAAGAATTACTTGAAAAAGCTGCGAATTTCTTGAAGATGTTATAATTCTACAAAAACTGCGCAAACTTTCATGTTCAAAAATGTATTGTGAATCTAATTTTCAACACCATTCTTACGACACCTTAAAAACACTTTGTATAGTTAAATATTTATAAATAGTACCAAATTTTTGCAAAAACTTTAAAAAGCTGCAAAAAGTATTGAGAATAATACAAATATACTGAAAATGCTCATATGATAGCTGCCCAATATTTGCAAAAACTGTGTATACTTTGTGTAACAGCTACAATGTGCTTGTAAAGGCTGTTTTCTTGAAAATGTTACGAACCTATTGAAAAATTTAATAATAATTCCATAAAAGCTGCGCAAACTTTGTACACAACTGCGATATGTTCATAGAAGTTGAGAAAATGTTGCGAATTTATCGAAGACTATTCTAATTTATAAAAAACTTATAATCTTTATGGAAACTACCCATATTTGGCAAAATCAGTGCAAACTTCAGTTAAAGCTGCGATGTGTTCCAAAAAGCTAAGAATTGGTTGAAAAAGCCGCTGAATGTCTCGAGAATGTAAACCTATCGAAAAAATTGATATTATTTTCATAAAAGCTGTCAACTTTTTGCAAAATCTGCTCAAACTTGGCATACAAAAGTTGAGAAGTTGAAAAAGCTGTGAAATTTCTTGTCAATTACACAAATTTATTGAAACAGCTTATATAATCTTTATAAATGCTGCTAAAAACTGAGCAAACTTTGTACAAAAGCTGCGACTTTTGCAAAACCTGAGAATTAGTTGAAAAAACGTCTGAGTTTCTTGAAAATTTTATGAATATACCAACAAAGTTCATATAATCTCCATAGTAAATGTTTGTAAATCCTAAGAATTACTTGAAAAAGCTGCGAATTTATTGAAAATGTTACAATTCTACAAAAACTGCGCAAACTTCCATGTTCAAAATGTATTGTGAATCTACTTTTCAACACCATTCTTACGACACCTTAAAAACACTTTGTATTGTGTGATACTACCTTCCAATGACTCTCTAAAATCAATTTTTAACCACGTTTATTGAAAAAAAATCTAGTTAGTACTTACTTCAATGCATTTACCCTTTAATAAGTCGGTACATAAACATATTGCACGAGATGACGGTATCGTAGACAGTTTGTAAAATATAAATTATGAGAGAAAATTAAGCAATTTCCAAGCGGTTAACAGAGTTAATGCAAGTTCTCACTTCCTCCATCTAAAGGGAACCACAGTCACTTTAACCATTATAAGATATTAGCTGTTCCATCTTCCATCTAGTAGGCCGCTGCTTCGTTTCTAATCAATTTAACGTTCAATCTGAATTTTATTTCGTGGCAAATTTCAATTACATTTACCCTTCCGATATAAAATAGTTGCAACACCTAATTCGAGATATTTATTTTTCGAAAATAATTCTAAGCGCACAATATGCGAATATCGGTATAGCTTTTTTAGATAATCCAGAGCTTCCACCTCAATTTTTCAGGTTTTTAAATAATTTCGTTCATTTTTGCATCTGCAACTTCTTTAATAAATTTGTAAAGCTTTCGTAAAGATTTTACAATAATTTTTATATATTTGACACTTCTTTGTAAAATTTCGTAGGTTCTCAACATTTTCCTAGCTTCAGTACATTTTTAAAGCTTTTCAAAATATTTATCATTTTTTATTCAAAGCTCAAACAGTTTTCCATCGAAAGAATAACAAAATTCCTCCATAGATTTGTCAGTTTTTTTAATATCACAGCTTCTGGAAAATATCTCGGATTTTAAACTTTTTAGCGGTTTTTATAAAAATATCCTCATCTTTTATTCAATGTTTTAGCAGTTTCATGAGGATTTTACAAACTTTTTTCAAAGTTTTGTCTAGTTTTTTAAAGCATTGTATCTGTTATCAATAATTCCCAGCTTCTCCAACGTTTTTAAAACAAATTTATAATAATTCGGAGCCTCTATAAATTTATTTACATCATTCGTTGGAGAACTTTGCAGTTTTTTAAACAATTTTTCAAGTGCTTCAAAATTTTGCTGCTTTTTCTAAAAACTTTGGGCAGTTATACAAAGGTTTCACAGTTTTTATAGAGATTTTACTATAACTTGCATGTATTTTTCAGTAGTTTAAAAAATTTGGCAAACCAGCATGTATAACAATGTGAGATCTATTATTTAAAACTCAAAATTTACAAAATTCTTTCATAGATTTATCATTTTTTCAAAATGTTGCAGCATCTGAACAACTTCCCAGCTATTACAGATTTTTGCAGCTTTTATAAATATTTCTTTCATAATTTTACATTATTTAAATCTTTTCTTGAAGAATTTCGATTTCCAACAATTCCTCCAATGCTTTCTGCACTTTCCAAAATGTCTTAACTATTTTACAAATACAAGATTTCATAAAATTTTACAAATTTCTTTCTTAGACTAAGTTTTTTGAAAAATTCTCTGGTTTTACCTAATATTGCAATTAATAATAATAATAATACATTTATTATCCACATTAGGTATATAACAGGAACACAATATAGTGTAAGATGAACATTACAAAATATAGACAATTTTTCGAATGTTTCCAACTGATGTGGATAAATGGCTAGATTGGTTCAGGTTAAGACGAGTAGTCCTTTCTCTTCCACCAATTGGTTCGAAGCTTTTATAAAAATGTTTCAAACGATTTGAAGATATATGAGATTATAGGATGATTTTCATAGAATTTGGGTTTTTAATAAAATTTCTTAGATTTTCTAACATTTCTTAACGTTCACATAACTTTCAAATTTTACCAGCCATTATACGAAGCTTTCACAATTTTTATAAATATTTTGCAATTTTAAAAAAATGTATCAGCTAGTAGAATTGTTTTTTTCAGTTTTTTTTCAAATTGACGACTCAAAATATTGAACAAAAATTGAAAAATATAATTTCTTCACCAATACCTGTACATTTAAATTTAGATTTCCAACAATTTTTTTGCTTTCAAATTGAATATTCATAGCAAGATTTTTTACATAAAGGACCCCGCACCATTTTATAGGTAATCCTGGCTCTCGTACGATTTTCGATTTTTTTTATATGTTGTAGTCTTAATAATAACTGAGGGATCGTGATGGGTTAAAACTGACTGCGCAGGCACTCCGGTTTGGCGGTGGTAGCGTCTTGTAGTTGCGTCCTTTTTTTTTTCTTCAAGTTTTTGGCACTTGCAGAGCCAACAGGTCAGTTATATTTTAGGTTGTTTTGTCAATTTTACATATAAAATTTTTTGTTAAATAGATATCGTTAGTATTTGCCTGATATAGTTTTTGCTTTTTCTTAGTTGCGTCCTGAGCATAACATTTTGCCTACTAGCACTATAAATCTCGCAATAATGGCAAATGACTTGTTTGTCGGGGGCTCATGAGGAGGTCTGCACACTTCTGTACCAACAGAATTACAATTCCTCCAGAGGGTGCCTCCGCAATGGTCAATTTATTAGACCGGTGTTTTAACAGCAAGCGGAAGCAATGAAACCGAACAAAATTATCAACAATCACGTTATGTAGGTTAGTTGGATCTATCTAACTCCCACAAAGTCTTCACGAGTGTGCCACAAAAGACATTTTCTTGATCCCACGCACCCATCTCTAGAAGTAGATACTTTATGAAAAATCCGGTAGTTCGGATAGATACTGGGATAGATATTTGTTAAAAGAGCCATCACCCGAGACAGACGTCAGTCGGAAATTGTCAGACATTTTCTTGTTGTCTTCTATGTCCTGACGCTGCGTATTTTTATTATTTTTTTCTTTAGTTGTGTATATCCCACGTAGATCTACTTTCGATTGTCTGATCTTCAATTACCTAATACATATGGGTATTGTGGAGTCTATAGTATTCGTTTCGACAATCACAAGCAGACAGCTGTTATTTGGAACAAAAAGCCACTGAATCATTTTCATTTATTAAACTATCAGCTCTTTCCTCCGTATACGAATGTCCACAATTCAACAAGAACTAGCCTACCGATAAAGCGTTTTGTATTGCAAATGAAGCAATTTTCCATTTCAAGTAGCGCTCTGTGCACAGTCAGAGTCACAAATATAAGTACTTTATATCGTGAATGCGAATGTGCGTAGGATCAAGAAAATGTTAAAAAGTCTTTTAGGGCCCACTAGTGAGGACTTTGGGAGTTGGATGGATCCAACTAACCTACATAACGTGATTGTTGATTATTTTGTTCGGTTTCATTGCTTCCGCTTGCTGTTAAAACCATTGACCATTGCGGAGGCACCCTCTGGAGAAATTGTGATTCTGATGGCACAGAAGTGTGGCAGACCTCCTCATGAACCCCCGACATACAAGACACTTGCTATTATTGCGAGATTTATAGTGCTAGGAGGCAAAATGTTATGCTCAGGACGCAACTACAAGACGCCACTACCGCCATTTCAAAATTCACCATCTTTCCCAAATTTTCAAAGCTGGTGCAAACAATATTTTCTTCTCCTAAAATAATTCTCAGGAGTTCTGTCACCAACGTCTCACCCACAATTACATTGAAATCATTTTTGCTTCAAGTGAATTGTATCTCTCCTGTTTGTTTGTTTTACATTACTATATAGATTCAAGTTTTTTATTATTATTTGGAAGAAAATCTCAACCGTATTTTACATAAACTTGAAACTAATCCTAGTGAATATAAGAAGCTCTACTCTTTAACTGAAAACAATTACTAAATTAGTAATTATTGCGTCTGGACCTTCTTTGTGATGTCACAATTATGTGTACAGTTACAACAAAATTGATACAAGTTCATTGGACTTAATCGGTAGAGATATGATATACATTTAGCCAATGCATCTATACGGACTCTGGTTATATGCAGACGGGAAAATGCATTTTTTATTAAAGTAAAAATATTCATAAAACTAGAAAATAAGGAAATATGAGAAATAGAAAGTCAAAGATTTGTGAAATAGAAAGTCGAAGATTTGTGAAATCGAATAGTCAGAAAATTTGAGAATCATAAAACAACAAAAAAGTGGAAATCGGAGTATCAAAAAATCGGTAAATTGGAAAATAAAGGAGTTGAGGAGTCAAATGAATAAAGGAATGAGAACTATAGGATATACAAAAAACAGAAGGTCAGGGATTTATGAATTGGAAAAATCATGAGATTTGAAAAATAAGGAATTAAAAAACAATTGGAAATCGGAGGATCAGAAAATAATAAAATCAAGTATCAAAAAACCAGAAAATTTGAAAATAATACAAAAATAGAATATAAAATCTCGAATTCGTTGAATCACGGCAATAAAAAACTAATATAAAAACTGTCTAATGTAATATGGTTGGAGTCAGAAGTTCCGTCTACAACTATCAGAGAAAATAATCAATTAGAAACTGAAAAAGTGAGAAAATGAGAGTAGCTAATAATCAGGAAACGTGAAAAACCGAAATTTAAGATATCACAGAAATAATAAACAGAAATTTTCACATTGAACGCTATTACAACTGAGAGTATCTCGATCAACAAACGTTCAAACTAGATTTTTTTCAAAAACGAGATATTTCTCGCTGTCAATACCAACGGAAATTCCGACTCACCCAGCATTAGTGGCTTGGTTCTCTACTATCCACCCTGTACTTTATCAGTAAGTAGTAGTTAATTGACGTTCTGAAATTGTTAATAGCTTCCATTAACGTGAAAAAATGATTCGGTCGTTGACAGATTTTCCGTTAGTGTAATACTCGAAAAGGAAGCGAGATCTTTTTTAATGTAATTATACCTGTAAGATAATCTTTTAATGAGATTAGCACAAAGTGAAGTTTAAGAATTCAATTAACTAGATGTATAAGGGACATTTATATAATAAAACACGAAGTATATATGAAATCATAAAGTCTTTCTGCCACGGAGTAGTGTAGTGCGTGCTTCAGTTACTTTTCCATCGCGAATGTTTTCCCTTCTTCCCCATTTTGAGTTGTCCTTTGCTTCTTTCCAGCTTCTTTCTTTTTTATCCAGAAATCCAGTTAATACCCTGTCCCAAGTTTTTCTTGATCTGCCTCTTATTTTATTTTTCCAATTTTTGCTTTCCATACTCTCTTAACCGGCCTTCCTTTATCTCTCTTTTGTTACACATCTTACTATTCTCAAATATTTCATCTCTCGCCAGTATTTTATTTTTTGTTGTCCTGTTAACACCCCTGTTTCGTATCCATATGTAATTATTGTTCAAAATATTGTTTAAAATATTTTCAATTACGTATCAATAGATATTTCTTTTTTATTTATACATTTGGTATTCATGGCATAGTATAGTTTATTAGTTTTAACTAGGTACTGGATTTTTTCAACTTGCTCCATTATTTATGTATCTATTCTAACATTTATTTCCCCTTTGTCGTTTTCAATGACAATAAACCTTTTTTTTCGTTTTTGTTCCCATTTTTATTCCCATGTTTACCATTACTGCATTCCACATATTTATGTTTTCTTGTAGCTCTTTTTATTTTTTGTTATTAATATTACATCGTCTGCAAAATGCTCCTTCACTGATGTTTTCCCTGAATAATTGCTAATGTCCCACACATATTTTTTTACTTAGTTTTGTGCATTTTAATAAGATCTCATCCATGTTAATAATAAATAACAAATAGCTCAGACTTCTCCATGGTTTTCTTCTTCTTCCCAGCAGTATTCTAGGTGCTGTTTCCTTTTTCTTCCATACAAGATCTGCATTCTTCTTGCTGCTCTAATTTGAGTTTTTTGAGATGCTCATTTACTCACCAGTGTTGATGATATATCTCACAATTGCTGTATACATCCATCCAAGGATCATATTAAATTCATTTTTGCTTTGTACTTAATATTTTCCAATCCGCAAAACTACCTGCAGCATCCACGAAAGAGAGTAAGAGTATTCAGGTAAACTCATGGTTATAAAACAGCTCTTCAACTAGGCTCAACCCATGTTTTACATCTATATGTAAGTATTGTTCAAAATATTGTTTTAAATACTTTTGATTACATATCATAAGATATTTCTTTTTGATTTATGAATTTGGTATTCATGACATAGTATAGTTTGTTAGTTTTAACTATTCTATCATTAATATATGCTTCTTGTGTTCCGTTTTTGTCTAGTATTGTTCCAAGGTACTCGAAATGTTCAACTTGCTCCATTATGTATGTATCTATTCTTACATTTATTTCCCCTTTGTCGTTTCCAATGGCATGGAACTTTTGTTACGTTTTCGTTCCCATTCTTATGCCCATATGTCTACCATCACTGCACTCCACACATTTATGTTTTCTTGTAGCCCTTTTTTGCTATTGATATAACATCGTCTGCAAATGCTCCTTCACTAATGTTTTCCCTGAACATACATACACTTTTTACTTAGTTTTGTGCATTTTCTTGATATCTTATCCATGTTAATAATAAATAACAAATAGCTCAGACTGTTCCATGTTTTTCTTCTTCCCAGCAGTATTTTAGGTGCTGTTTCTTTCTTCTTCCATGTAAGATCTGCATATATCTCACAATTGCTGTATACATCCATCCCAGGATCATTTATTAAATTCATTTTTGCTTTGAACTACCTGAAGCATCCCCGAACGAGAGCAGTATTCATGTAGGTACACTCAAGGTCATAGAACATCTCTGTGTCTAGCCTTAATATTATGTTCGACCACTATGGATGCAAAACTATTTAAATAAATGTTAATTGTTTCGCCCCTCCCCGTTGTGTTACACTTACATAATAATTTACAGACACCGAACGCTTTTCAATTATTCAATTAATTATTTTTAAAAATGCTACTCTCGAAATCTATCTAGTAGAAATGAATAACTGATAAATCTATGTTACGTAATGGAATCCTGTACCTGAC
>CAJUYI010001628.1:22516-48367 GCA_910591695.1 Galerucella pusilla
AATGAAATATTCGATTTTCAATTACTAATTTTTTATGGTCGGTATACTTAGGAATTCAAATAATTTCTTATTTTATTAATGTATTTTACCAAAAACCAGCAGTAATACATTAGATTTGTTAATCGATATAATTTCCCAGCAGACATCAAATGAATTCCGCCCCTTTCCAGTGTATCAAATTACAATGTAACGTCCCCCGTATTACTTACAAATAAATAAATGATTATCCGTCAATATTGCATAGAAATAAAAATCAACTTTAATTCAATGTTCTGTGATGCGCTGTGCGTGCGCAATATGCCGGCATCACGTTTATAAACGTGAGTTCGACTTATGGACTGTCAGTTTATACTGTTTGGTTAACTTGGGTTGGAGCTTTAATGAGCTTTGACAGTGTAACGCGAAAGCGACGAGAGCGAAACATGAAAAACTTTCACATGGATTCGGTGAGTTTGAGAAATTTATTTTTATTTTAGTGATTTTTATTTAATAAATTCATATGCAGGAATTAATTTAATAATTATTTATGAAAATTGAATGAAGTTTTGAAATTAAAAGTAGAAAAAAAGGATCGTTTGGTGCATGATTGTTGCTCATCTCAAAATATTTTGAAAACATATTTTTTTAAGAGTGGAAACTGCCTTTTCGTTTTTTTTTAACAATTTTCATTTATTATTTAATATGAATTATAATTTTAATTTTATTAATCAGTTGAATGGATTGTTAATTCAATAATTTTAATACGTTTTAATTTAATTAAGACCAATTTTTGAAAAAAATTAGTAGGAAAAACCTCGTTATCATTTGTGACTACAAATTTAATATTCTTTAAGGATAAGGTCCGGAATTATTGTATTTTTTGGGTTTTTATGCACCATACGGGAAACTTTTTTATTATCAATTTTGGGGAAAAAAACTTATTCTTCAAAAAAAATTTCTGCATGTTCTAAAATTTAAAATACAATTATCAGATATCAATTTTTTTCAGTATTATACAAGGTTTCCCAAAAAATATGAACTTTACTCAAGAGTAAAGCACCTATAAATTTGACAATATCGAAAAATGTTGAATAAATGAATAAAAGTTGATCAGAATTGAAAACTACGTTCAAATATACGATTTTATTCATTTATATGGAAAAAATTTATTATTTCTTGAAATGTATATCTAGGTACAATAACAATGCAAATTTTACTGTAGCTACGTGTATACACAAATGTTTGACAGTTACTGTCAGAACGCGTTAGAGTTTTACGCAAATATGGTAGCGTTATTAAGAAAATAGAAACAATATTATCTAAACAAGCACAAAATCTATTTTTTTAATGTAAATGGATGCAATTGCATATTTGAACGTATTTTTCAGTTCTGAACAACTTTTTTCAATACCATTTTTCGATATTGTCAAATATAAAGGTACTTAAGTCTTAAGTAAAATTCATATTTTTCAACAAACCTCGTATAATACTGGTAAAAATTGATATCTATTGATTTTATTTTAGGTTTTACAACATGCAGAACATTTTGTGAAGAATAAGTTTTTTTTCTAAAGTTGAAAATAATAAAGTTTCCCATATGGTGCGAACTTTTAAGTGGACACAGTGTATTTGTAGGTATGCTAGAAGCTAATTTATTTCAAACATGAAAAATAAGTTCGTTAATTAGATGTAAGATGTCGCTGTTATCGCACTCTTAACATTTCCATTGCCTAGGTTAATGAATTGATGTGATTTCAGCATTATCCCCAGTCCAGGATAATGCTCTCAGAGCTACTGGACGGATGATATCTACCTTGTACTGATAAGGCGCAAATACGCCGAAAGTGTTGTACAAGGGATGTCATCCCTTTTAATTACAAACCAGAATAGTTGTTTATATCGTGCAGATATCTCAACCCATTTTAACTTAGATGTGTAATCAAATGTCTGTCGGGACATGTAGCCAGAGAAGTAGTTGTTGCTTCTCAGTGAACATTCTGCTCTTAAATGTTATATTTCTGTTGTAGAATATTTATTTCACAGCTAGGTAAATGAAGGCTTTAATGAAGTTTTAACGGCAATTTGTTTTATGACAAATTCAATGATAATTTTTGAATAGTATATTCTGTCACAAGGGCGGAAAATGAGCTTTAACAGCCCACGACTATAGCGAGCGTAGCTAAAGCGTTTCCTGCAAGTGTGACATACCGAATAAACCAAAAAATAGGAAAATATAAAAAAAACTTGACATAGACTGACGTTTAATTAAAAAATTCATGTGAAACGTCAAAGTCATCAGTCATCAAGTGACAGATGGTGAAAATCGTGACGTTATGAATTTTCCGCCTTTTAGCTGCTAAACAATACTTTCCGCCCTATTTTTGATGTTCATATGATTGGTTTTTCGGTGAGGTTGTTATGTCATAAATTTATTATTTATTTACCATTTTACTTTATACTTCCTATATTTTACTTTTTGCTCCCGTTCTCCAAGGTCTGGTAGTTCAGCTAGTTCAGTTATTTCACAAGGTATCTTAGAAGATTGGATATTATTTTTGAAATTCTGCTTGTTCAAATTCTAATTTTCTTCTTATAAAATCTAGGGACTTAGTTACAGATTCGTATTTCACAAGTTAAAGTGCAATTTAAATTTATCTACCCATAAAAACCACAATGTTAACAGGCTTTTAACAACAACAAAATAATTACGTTAATTTCAATAAAAGTTAGTGCCTATAAAGTATATAAAGTGTTCGTAGCGAAAGCTTTTATTTAGTTGTGTTTGCTCCAATAAATTTTGCTTTAATGACGAGTATATCAACTTCACCGGCTAGGTTGATCCAATTTCAATGTAATTAATCTTGCTCAATACGCCGTAATTTGTAAAAGCAAAAAAAACAATACTCTCAAGATATACAGTGAATAAAGCACCAATAACAGTTTTAATAAACTTAATTGAAATCATTAACTTGAACACAAAATAAAACACTGAATTTATTCAACGCTTCGGCCTGTTAATAATAGCCGTAACTAATACAAAAAATCACAGACTTTAAATACAAATACAATGACAACTTCTGATTTCTTTTGGACAAACTTTGCATTGAATTAGAAACTCTTGACACTCCGTCATAAAATAGCTATTTGTATTAGGGAGAAAAGTGACACTTTTCTTCTCTCAGGATGTAGTAATAATTCAAGTGAGGGAGAGGCAGTTTACTTCTGTGTAATACATATGATTTTTCCTATATTTTAAAGTTATGAGCAGCATATATGAACACCATTAAATATAAGCTTCAGTATTCGAAGTATTTTCGGTTAGTACATTGTAATGGATCTTCTGGTCACTTTGAAACACTTCCATAGGTCGCTGAAAGTCCAGATCCTAATTCAATAGAGAATGTTTGGTGACTTTAAATGTAATTCCACCAAACAAAGAACACTTATAGACCCTATTAAAAGAAAACTTGGAAAGCTTGATACTAGATGAAAATGTGACATTAAATTTAATTAACAATGCCTACCAGATAACAAGAAATTATCTGGTTTATGCTACCGTGGCCCATTATCTACTATTTATTTGCTTGAACTGCTTTTGAATAATTACGTGGAGTTTGTGTCCAAATTTCATATAATGGTTAACTTTTTTCTTTTTTATTGACATTTTCTTGATATTTTTGAAATTTTATTGCCTCTCTATTCTTATTCCTCTTAAGGGGAATCTATCGGCAGCGACTTGACAAAATATCGAAGTATTTTTGGCAAAGAATTTTGAGATAATGGATGTATTGAAAATTAAGAAAAAAATATATCATGTAGATTAATGTTGAACTTAGAGTTCTCATCGAATAAAAACTTTCAAATGCTAACCAAATTTTGTTGAAAAAAATACGAATCATGAGGTAATTACACATATTAAGCAAAGTTTGAGCCCTTGTAAAGAATTAAATATGGATTAAATGGAAAAACTAATTGATAAGAAGTCTAATTTGAAGCTTTATGAATACTATATAAAAATCTCAGAATCCTCAAATTACTTATGACCGTACAATTCCTTATTGAAATTCGGTTGCTACCACTAAAATATCGGATAAAAATCCATCTCTCGCTTTTCTATCCTCCTATGACTGACATTGTCTCTCTGCTTCGGTAGTCGCGTGCCGTTCCATTGTTGATACAACGCTCGCCGGTCTCGGCGGTCTCCCAGTTCAGTACTGACGAAGCTTATAGAGTAGTACGTGAACCAAAATCCGCTTGGACCGCTTGGCTACCTACATGTTGCGGAGCTTTCATATTTCTAATAAAATTTTCGTTATGTGAACTTAAACGTGAGGACGTAGGGAAACAAAAAAATATACAAAGCATAATTGTGCAAGGTCGAATTTGGTAGATGCCCCTTAATGCTGTTGTTACCTAAGCATGAAAGTTTACTGCAACTTGCCCTATTAGCCTTATTAAAGTGATTTTCCTTCAAATAATCAGTTAAAGCTTTGTCTAGTATTCTAGTTAAAACTGGTCTGGCTTTCCTATTTTTCCAATAACAGTTTCATCCATGTCCCACCTCTTTTTAAGTCGGTCATCTGATAACCAACCAACCATCTTGTATTTTGAGGTAATTACTCTTTGCGTATAAATGTTAAAATCATGATTTTCTTCTCTCCCTTCTTTTATTGCTTTACAAAATTCAATCTTATCATTACATCTACTTCTATTTTACATCTATTTTTGTCCAGCTGACATCACTGTCCTAGAAGTTATACCCTAACAATTATGGCGAATTCGGCTAGCGGCACTAGTGCGCACTAAGCGGCACTGAAAGCACTCTCTCTTGGTGCTGGGTGTTATATTTATGTTCGTCTCGGACATGCACCAATTTAGTGCGGTCCTGGTGAACATTAGGCTGGCTTGCAATTTTAGAACTGCTAGTACAGTTCTATAGGAACAATCTTAGTCGAATCAACGTCGGTTTAAGAACTGCACAGGTGTGGCTCGCATTTCCTTAGTGCCGCTACGTAACTCCACCGGATCCGAGTCAAAAATAGAAGAATGTTTTTATTCCTATTTTGTGAAAGCTTCACTTAATTCGGGATCTATCCGGCATTTTGACGTTTTAAAAATGCTATTAACTTTGGATATTTAATATCGACATTGACTTGTATTTGTATCATTATGTCATTAAATAAATGAAAAGTGAATTGGGTTGAATTTGGATTTTCAAAATGATTTTATGACGTATCGCATTCTCATAGATCTATCTTTAAATAAAAATAATCCACCCCAATTTAATTACACTTTACAGTTAACCAGTTAAGGTTGCGTGTTGAAAACATCTGTTACTCCCTTTGGAGGAGTATTAAAGTTTGATGATGGTATCTTCCGTTGAATATAAATAACACGGAAGGAAAGAAAAATTCAAAATAAAAAAATTCTATTACGTCGATGAAAAAGGAGCGGAAAACGCAAGGCAAATTTTTCAATTAATATTTATATCGCGGGAATGACCCCACGTACAAAATACTTTTTTTAAAGTTGATATGTTTGAAAAAAATAAACTTAATCAACTACTTTTTTGTATGATACAAATTTGGTGAAAAATAGTAGCCTAGATGAGTGAAAATTGTTTAAAACCAACATTTTGAATCGATTATTTCAATCTAAACTATAAAAAGCAACAGCAGATACCATCGAATAGATTAATCACTTCTATAAACATGAAAAAATGACAGTGTCTGAACAATTTCACTACGAACACTATTAATAGACACTATTTTCGGTATTTCCATTTTTCATCCTTCTCTAATAAGAGTACCCCTACATAGCACTTGACAGATACTTTTTTGATCCATTAGAAACTATCAAGTGAGTCAAAATTTCAATTTTTGCAAAAGTATGGCCCATATATCGGACAAAAATGACAAAACCAACAATTCATTGCTACATTCATCTTTCACTTTATCCTTAACAGATAATTTTGTCTCATATTTTAACCAATACATTTTGACTACCACTGCTATCTACTGCATTCATATTTATAGTTTGTTAACTTTTATTATTTTGAACTTAATATTAAGAGCGACTTGCAGATGGTATGAGGGCTATTTGTATATACTGTGAGAATAAAGGGAGAGCCTTTAACTGGATTCAATTGACGGATGCAGGGCCTTCATCGATTTATTTTATGTTATATTGCTATCATGAATCATGGATTTTAAAAACCATACTTGTATTTTCATTGAAAAGTGGCAACTTGTACTTTCCAATCATTAGACCGATAGCCCATGTAAGCTCCATTATTTCGAATGGAAGCCGAGTTTCATTTAAAAATCTTTTAATTTTCACGCAACTAGAATAATTAACATAATTAACTAACTTATTGATGACGTGTACTTGGATACATTCCCTTGGTACTACTTTTCATCTGGAACCAACATGGCCTACAAATCCAAGTGATACTAAAGCCAGCTTTACAGTTTGCAATATATTGCAGCAAAACTTTGACCTTGCAAGGTCTTGCTTACAACTATAATACAATCTTTTAACATTTTGCAATTATTGCAATACGCACATGTTAATGTGGACACCAACAAAAGAAAATTAAGTTTATTTTTGAGGTTAGGTGCGTGTGTCATATAATGTTAATAAACTAACTTTGTATTAAAATTATATCCCTATTTATGTTGAGTTTCAGTGTACACACTCTTTTTTTGTTGCTGTTGATAACAAAAAAATTACATCATCTTCCAAGAATCCAAGACATTCGGAGAATGTTGTTTGTATTCTTTGAAACGCTCTATAAAACTCGGCTCTATGCAAAGTGGATGTCACCGCGTGAAGCCGGGACGGGTTACTAGTTGTTTTATAAAAAAAAACTTCAATACACTACATAATTATGTCAAATCCGCATCAAGTTATTTCATGTTTCGCGCTTATTTACCATAATATTCTTGTTAACATATCTATTTTTAGAGTTAACAGATATCACACTAACAAAACTTCAATACAATCAACACTAGGAAACATCGACTGTAACATTCATAATATCCTGCCGGTAGTTGTGGTAAACGTTTATTGTATGTAATTGCAGAATTCCATTATCAGATTTCCATTTACAACAACATCAACATCTCTATCAATCTGTTACGTGAATTTTCCATAGAGATGCTACAGATAGAGGTAACAAGCAGCTCGGAACCCGTCAGCATGTAAGAGAGGGATGGAAAGTAGGAGGTTTAGGCTGTCTGTCTCTAATAGCATGTATGCTATATATACGCAGACATAGACAGAAAAACCTCTGATAGGCGTCATATGGGTTGTTGCCTCTATCTGTAATATCTCTTTGGAATTTTCTCGAACAATAATGTATACTTTATACACATTTATCTGTTTTTCTGTATCCCTTGGACCAAGGAAGGTTATTTTGTAAATCTGTAAGAAATTTAACTTTACCACCCTTTACAACTGCTTGAAATTATCGGATCGGTCGGAAGGTACGAATTCTGACAGAGTGGGAAGTATGTTAAAGATGAAGATGACATTAGTGTCGACAGTGCTCAAACCCATGCTGAACTAATATTTGATCCTTCTGGTCGAGAACAGAAAAGAAAACAATGAAGAACTGCTAATTCCAGTCACTTTGAATGAGACAAGGAACACTCCCTAACATCCTACGCTCCAGACTCTCGGTATTTTGTACTTTTTATCTGTCATTTTGAGTTTGAAATTATCGAGTATCATCTGTATTCCAAATACTACCGCTTGGAGAGAGATAGTGATAGGGAATAAATTCCCAATATTAAAAAAAATAATAATAAGTGTCAACCATACTTTTGTCTAAGTTGCTGATTCCTTTTCATTTGGTGGAGCTTGAGATATATAAAGTGAATTGTTTTAAAGAAAATTTGACGTCGAGGTAGAGAGATTGACGGCGCCACATACAACTACGATACGAACTTATTAGATTACTGGAAAATTTACTGCATCTAATATGGATTGACGTAAGCTTCGGTCAATAAATGAACAAAGTTACACGACTTTATACGGGGTGACCCTTGTAAGACTGATTTTAAACGTGGTTATTCTCTAAACGAAATAAGATAGAGATGCCACAGTCAGTGGCGGGCAAAACCCAAACTTAATGTGGGCAAGGTACATTTTCGCGAGGTGGTGCAAGAAGAAGGGAATATAAAATGAGAAATTATTTAAAATTAAACAGTTTTATATTCATTGAGAAAAAAACCTTAATGTTTATTTATATTTCTTTGGAACATTAAACAAAAATGTTAAGAATGAAGAAAAATTTGAAGAAACTCACTAACTAATTTGAATAAAAGTGTGTCTGCCAGCCGCTCTGCCGCGGAGACTTCTTTGATCATTACCGACATTTAATCACAGGTAAAAACAGGCCGGCGGCATGTGCGAACAGATATATTTTCTTAAATTTTTAGCGACAAAAGCCGTTGAAGTTGAGCCAAGTTAGGTGAAGCCCTGGATAAGACGCTCTTGTCTCTTAGTTAAGTCAAGGTACATTGACGCGAACGGAAAGACATGAAGGGATTGGTACAACTTCCAACAAACATAACTTTTCTAGACGCACCTGTATGTAGAACTGTACTAAATAGTATGTGAACGACACTCTGAGAAATAAATTGATGAATCACCGATGTCAATTAGAGTTAATAAGACTGTTTAAGCCAATTATGGAAACAATGTGAATTTGAATTTGATCTAGATAGTTATATGTATCAAGACGGAGCGAATGAATATTTATTTTGCAAACAATAATAGCTATTTAAAATCTGTATCAAGAAATAGTCCCGGAGCTGGCTCCTGATTATATTCGAAATTTCAGAAAGTACTTACTGTGAATATTCGAAAAATTATAACAATTCAGTTTCATTCACGCCCCGTGAAAACCTGCCAACCGATCTAACGGCAGACGATTTGAGTTTCTATTCGTATAAGAAGAGAGAGAAAATGAAAAATTATACAATCTCATGAACATTGCGACATAATTTAAAAGTAGATAAAATTCACAACAATAATTCAAAATAATAATACTAAGACCAAGACACTCAATCGAATTTGAAGATCTTATCAGGTCATTGTTAATAGTAAGAGGTTGCAAAACAACTTTGTGAGATAAAACTAAAGTTTTCTCAGTGTTAAAACAAGGCTCGTTTGATTCAGATCAGCACGTGAACTCTATAACAAAATAGAAAGGAAATTTCTTTCTATGTTAGGAACACAAAACAGTCTAACCCACAAAACAGTCCAACCTTTATACTGTTTTGTGTTCCTAGCATAGAAATAAATTTCCTTTCTATTCTGTTCACGTACAGGACTCAATAGTAATGAGATCTATGGTAAAATGTAAAGTTGGTATATTTGCACTACTCCAGGTTACACTAGTGTCAACAGCAAAGAACGTTATGTCATAGCATGGCTCCCGAACGAGAGCTTATTTACCCGACTCGGTACCAACGTTGTCAAATTTAATTTATTGAACCTCGGCACTTACCAAATTTAGTAGTTAAGGTGCGCATGCGTCCAAGCAGCCTTAAACCCTCTATTCGATGTGATTGAATGTAAGCAGATTAGCCCAGTTGGTGGGATACTGAGCTTACAACCCAGAGGTCGTAGGTTCAAAACCCGGTTAGTACCTAGGTTTTTTTGTTTTTTTATTTATTTTCTGATATTTTTATACATAGTTACACTTTGATCAACCGGGTTTGGGCCTGGGTTTTCTTGTTTTTTTTAGTTTTCTTTTTCTTATTTTCTGATATTTTCATACATAGTTATAATTTGATTAACCGGGTTTGGGCCTGGGTGGTCTTGTTTTTTTTAATTTTCTATTTCTTATTTTCTGATATTTACATATTTACTTCAATATTGTTATGTTATGTATTGTATTGTTATGTTCTGGCAAAAACATAATAATCTGCACTGATAGTAGACAAGCCCTATTAGCCTTGAACAGACAACGTGTTATATCGAGGCTAGTACTAGAGTGCGACCATGATTTAGCTGACGCCTCGGCAGATAACAACATTATCCTGAGGTGGGTTAAAGGGCACGACAGGAGTAAAGGAAATCGCATTGCTGATTATTTAGCCAGGGAAGCCGCTGGACTAAAAATTCTAGGACCCAGTGACACCTACGGCCTAACGACTTCGACAATTGCGGAACTAGCCAAACGTTACACCCATGCTCAATCCCTTAAGAGATGGGATGGAATCAAAGGATGCAGTCTTGGGAAGCTGGCGCCGAAGAAATATTTGGCGATGACCAGGAAAAACCTACGTTTAACAGTAGGATTTCTGACTGGTCACTGTCAACTAAGGAAACACCTCCATGGGGCTAGTGAACACACCTCTATGCAGGATGTGTGAACAGGAAGATGAAACTGTCAGGCATGTCTTATGCGAGTGTCCGGAGTTATCGTCAATAAGAGAGTGTGTGTTCGGTGAGTCTTGGCCCACACCTGCCGATATAAAGGCGATGTCTCCTAGTGCCCTGTCCACCTTCCTGAGAAGGACAGGATGGACAATGACCTAGGAGGACAACTCCTCGGGAGGATGTACAATGGGTCACATGTGGCCTAAGTGCTGTGAGCCTACACACTCACCCTCCCTACTCTACAGATACAGATTGTTATGTTACTACTAAATTTGACAACGTTGGCGCCTATAGTTTATTTTCGGGAGCTATGCTTTGACAATGGCTAGACGCTAGTGTTAATGAAATGGCAAACTTCAGTTTTCTTCTGTCTTCGTTTAAATTACATTTATTGTTAAAAATTCTACTGAAACAAGTAGTTCTTCATCATCCATGGTAACCACTGCCCGCCACGATTGAAATAACTTTGGACACGGTACTGAGGGTGAAGCCACTAGGCTGTTGAAACTGGGCAAGAGGAATTTGAAAAGAGTTACCAACCTGGTGACTGGACACTGCACCCTGAGGAAGCATCTGCACAATATGGGCATAGTAAGTGACCCTATGTGCAGAAAATTTGAACTCCACGATGAATCACCTACTCACATACTCTGCTTCTGTGAGAACTTACAAGGACTCAGATGGAAGCACTTTGGAGTGGAAATAACACAATCATCACAACTATTAAAGATTCCTCGAGATAAACTGGTGGCCTATATAGAAGACACGAAGCTTCTGGAATGGAAGTAGGTAGATAACATGGGCAATGGTACAAAGGCTCTGCTTAAGTGCCTGTTGAGCCAACCCAAACGTAAGAATGAATGAATGTTACTGAGACTGAACAAGACGTTCACGGTAATGTAGAAATCAACCATTATACTATCTATCAATAGATGTGAAAATAAATGCTTTATATTTATTTTAATAAAAATGGATATTGACGTCAATGAAAATTATATTCGTGTATTTATTTTATAATTCGATAAAATAATTCACCCTAACAAATTGACATTTTTGCAAATTGTTTGGTAAAATCAGATAGCATCGGAATGCTTTCAACAAGGGTGGAAGTCGATTGAAAAGCCAAGGAAATGAATGGAAAATAACTAATTTTTGTGCTTCCTTATTCCATCCATCTTTGCGTAACGTTGACATCGTCGTTCCAACAAATAATATTTGTATTAGAGTAGACTTCACTGAGGAAAATCAAATTTACTTACGTCGAAGAAAATTTTCCTTTTTCGATTTTCTTTCACCACTCGAAGTTACTAAATAATAACAAGTTACAATTTCCTTTTGAGTCCTGATTAACTATAAGAGAACTTGTAGTTTTTCAAATGGTTGGCTACAGAAAGGTAGTTTCGATTTTAAGTATACAAGTAGTGGCTTAGAAGTTGGATTAAAGTCACAAATAAATCATAAAATTTAAATTTCTAATAGGGTCTTTGTCAAACTACGCCTTGGTATCTAGAAGTGAAGTTCTTTTTAAATTGACAACTGACATTTGACAATTGCCAGTTCAATTAGATGTCATGATGTGACTTCTGGCTTATTCTACTGCGATCCTCTTTATCTAGTTCACTTTCCCCAGCACGACTCTTTTAATGAAGTCTACCAACTTTGAGATTGAATATTTAATATAGTTTCCCACCAGTGGCTTTTCGTCTCCTAGTGCGAAGAATCACCACTACCACACCGGGCTATAGCATTGGGATATAATGTATTATGGTGTTTCTCTTTCTCCTCCTCCAATTGGCAGAGTCTGCTCATGGTTTCGTCTGTCAATACCGTCAGCTAGTCTTGTGCCTATCGAGCTTACAATGGAACACATCAGAAGGACTTAGTCTGGTTTTTGGTTTCTTTTATGGCTACTATGCCCTGCAACCCAAGTCACTGTAACCTTGTTACGGTCTCCCAGTATATTCAAAAGCACGCATGCAACCCCATGCTGGCTTTACCACCATGGAATCTAGTGCCTTTAGCCGTTACCTGCTATCTGTGAAGATGTCAATTTAATGCTATGTTCTTTTCTGTCTATTATTATATTGACCAAAAGGCATCACAGCCTCTTCTTGTATTAAAATATGCATTCAACTTCCATATAACCTCCATAGTCTCTATAGAAATAGTTCTTATGATCCCAATGACACTAAAACAATCTAACCTTTGTGTGTTACTTAACCTTATTGTCACTACCTGCTGTATCTTTGTTCACCACATCGCATCTGTCCAAGGTCGAAGCTGCATGGATTTTTGTCTATGAATGTTCTATATAAGCCTGTGATCGAAATATACTTCAAAGTATTTCTACTGACAATTACTCATCTATATTATTAATTAAAATATTTGTAACTTTATATTTAACATTTGTTAACAATACACATTCAACTAACGACAATTTTATTCTTTGTCAAATATCTACAAACGGAAAGTACCAGTAGTAAAAAATGTACTGTTTTTGCAATACTACAGAATCTCATCCTTGTATTTTAATTAAAATGTCTCTCCAGATTATCTCGTGTCCTCAGAGCATGTTAGATTTCGTTTCATTTCACTTGACTTGTCGTATACCCTCAAAACACTCTCGAAAAGGAGTTGAAGGGAGTGAGTTGGGGTTAGTTAGCTTCAACCCTAACCTCTTGGAACATGCACACAAATAATTGACACCGCAGAGTTTAAATATATTCGCGGTTTAAACTTTGAAGTTCCTTCAACATCTGTAATTTCGTGAAATATTTTTGTTATCCTAACTAGACGGATTGTAGGAATACAAGTACCGGAATTTTTTTTTGGAGCAGATTGAAGAAGACGCTGCTAATTTTTTCCATTGTCCTATGTAGTTACTCACTCAACCTGGGTGTGATGTGTATTCAATCCATCACAACCTCCTTGAGTGAGCGATTAAGGGGATGCTTAGCACAGGATTGAATCAGATGCGTAAATGTAAAGGATCGAAAAAATGTAAAAACATCAAATACATCTAAATACCTTACTTTTATTCGTATTACTTTCAGAGAGCTTTTTCGCAAAAATGCCCGATTTTTGAAAGAAATTCTTTTTATTCTTTGAAACATTTCACTTCTCAGAGGCTTTACCTCCATGTTGTGTAACCCTTTCAATTTTGTTTCAGTGTGAGAAGCAGAAATGTAGACAATTTAAAGCACGACGATGTCCGGTTTGTCATTTCAAAGGCTTTGCAGGTTTGGTCCAAACATTCCCGACTGGAATTTACGGAAGTCGACAGCGACAAGGCAGATATATTGATTTATTTTCATAGGTAAGACATCATATTTTTACTATATTCAATAAAATATTTGACTTAAGTTAAAAATGAGTGGAATAATTTTGAAAATAATACTACAAAATTGCATTTAACGACACAGAAGTTGATTTTATGGTAAATAAACTACACAAGGTTTGGCTCTCTTCAATATAAAGCTGAAAATATTTTGTGTTATCATATAGATGAAACCCTATGCCATAGAATATCTTGTAGATCTCAGATCTTTATCATAACATAAGCTAATAAATATAAAACTATTATAAAGCCTTGCTTGTTTCTTGTTAGTTGAACGGTCATAGTTTTATAAAAATACTTTTCAAAATCTTTGTGATATCATTGTAATGAATTTATTATCTTCGATATACAGTGCGTCCATAATGTAACGCAGTTTATACCGCGAAATATTTTCATACCTACCCCTTAAAAATTTTCGACATGAAAAATCCTCAAAATTGACTGGCACAGTTCGTTTTTGTAGAAAATCACTTTTCCTCCTTCAAATAGTGTCATGAAATTTTCGAAAATCCACTTTTCAAAACAAAAGATGCTTCTAACTCGACTATTGGGAAGAAGAAGGGAAGAAGAAGAACGTTCTAGTCTTCACCACATGCAATAAGGGAGTAGAGAATGTCAATATTATTGTTTATTTAGCTAATCATGAATTTATGCGTTACTTAATGGACGCACTGTATACTGGTAACATTTTTCACTAAATACGACAATTTTACATGAAAATGTTATTAAGTATATATCATAAGCTGCTTTCTGTAACAAAAATCTATGTAAAAAAGGAAATATTATTTTAATTTGGAGTGCTCAGGTCTGAATCCGACCCTGGGCATATTAAAAAAAAGAGGACCACTTCAATTTGCTTTTTCGTGTCTGGCCTATAACATAAAATTCTTTCAAATACTTTATTTCGAATAATTTGTATTGAGGGCATGTTGTCCTTGTTAAGGACCTGGCAAAGTATAGGTTGATAATTTGATCTATGTTAGTTTAATCACAACGCTATTGCCAAACATTGTCTAGTGCTAGACTATCAGTCTAACCTTGATAGGAAATAAGGTTATTTTCCCTATCTCCACATTGAATCGTTCTGGATTTTATGGGGCATAAAATGATATGAAGCTGTCCCGTAATGATAGTTTTTATTTGCGAAATCGTGAAATCTCTTAATTAAATTATTAATTGTCGTGAGAAGGCAGCTGAAAAAATAAATTAATTGATTTATATTTTGTTTAGTTTCTCAATTAAATCATCTTATTTAGTTTATTTTGAAAAAAAATCTTTAGCTTTAAAATAATTGTTCAAGAAATTGAGTTTTAAAAAAAAGTCGAAATAAATCGTTTATCCACGTGGTAAGGAGGCTAGCATTGAAGGGATAGGCGTAACTTCAAATCCCCCGCAAGGATTTTAGCGTGGCCCATGATATACATGAACAAATAAATCACATATGTATATGCAATTACCCCGGGGTCTCCAAAACAATGGGGCCCCCACAACTGCCGGTTGCAGTATCCTTTATTTGATTGCCTTAAATAGACTAGCCATCTTCTTCTTCCAATATTAGCACGACCGCATCTTACATTTCTGAAGATTATATTTATTTGTAGGGGTGCACATGGAGATAATTTTCCATTCGATGGTCCTGGAAAAGTGTTAGGCCACGCCTTTTTTCCAACAGGAACAAGAGCAAGTGTGGAAGTTCACTTTGACGCGGATGAAAAATGGACGACCAACACCGCTAGTGAAGAAGGTATGTACAGAAACTCATTCGTTGGAAATAGTTTTTTTCCGCAAATCGCTAGGAAATTTTGACTTTCCAGATTTCCTATTCACCTCCCTACTATGGTATATATGCATATTGAATGAATGAATGTGTACAGGGTTATTCATTATAAATGTCCCAGCCCCTACCATAGTTATTATTGTATAAACAAAATTTTTCTTTAAATAAAAGTTGTGTGGTTATAAAGTAATTTTATTATAACGTTAACAAACGTACTTTGGCGTGCGTAGTTTAGGGGACACAAAAAAGTTAAGTATTCGTTTTTTTAAATGAGACACCCTATATATTATTGAATTTTTGAAAAGACGTTCTTCTGCTGATTTCAAAAATATACCATGTCATACCCCTATCTTACACCGTTCTTTAGATATTAAATAAAAGTTTTGGTCAACATTTAATTAAAATTACAAATAATAGATAACGAATATAACAGAGATAACTTTACAATTATAAATAAATAATAACTTATAAAAGTTGTTCGATGTGTCCACCATTATTTTCAATACATAATTGAAAACGTCTGATTATATTTTGAATTGTATCAGAAATGGCTTGATCGTTTACATTTAGATTATTTATATCCAATTGAATTCGATCTTTAATGATTTGAATACAGTCATTATTATTATTTATTATGTCTTTTAAAATAGATCCGGACTGTTAGGAGGCCATAATATGGTTCCATTATTCCCTATCCACACTTGAAATACATTGTTCAAATGCTCTTTAACAGGTAGGACATTATGCGGAGCTGCCCCATCTTGCATCCAAATCATATCCTTAAGTTGAACGTCCAAAAAATTCTCTACAAGAATATTTTCAACTTCAGGAAGAATCATTTCCAGATAGGTAACTCCAGTTAAATTGGAATCATAAAATAGGGTTCCAACAATTTTGTTTCTGAAAATTCCACACCATACAGTAAGAGTTATTCTTTCTGATTTTTTTATTGGTTTTATCAATCTTTTTCTATTCTCCTTGTTTTCCAATGACCTACGATTTTTCCTATTAAAAACTCCAGCTGTAAAAAAGGACGATTCATCGGTCCATAATATTTTAGTCAAATAATCAGGATCTTCATCCAACTTTTGGAGCATTTGACGGCAAAACTCAAACCTTTTCCTTTTATGAGCCTCTGTCAAAACTTGTACGGGTAAAATTTTATATGGTTTGTAATTGTTAGTTTTCAACGTACGTTGTATTTTAGAATAACTCATATTCAAATGAGCTGCTGCATTATTTATACTACATTCAGAATTTTCTAAAAAATAATATACCTAGTGTTTCAAAAAACTTCTCAAGAATACCTACAAGAGGGCTTACCTTCGAAATAAAGCAGTATATCTAATTGATCTTTGTTGTTTGCATGAACTAGTCGCCTTTTTCTATTAAAACCACCGATATTATTTACCTGTTGGTAAATACGTCTGAACGTATTGTCTGCGGGTGTTGGACGATTTGGACACAACTCCCTATGCTCTTTGCGCTGCACGTTTATCTTTGTTATTTTCTATATAGTAAGTGAATATTTGAATTTTTTCTCCTACACTGTAAACCATTTTGAATGTTTCAATAATGATGACATTTGATAAACATGACAGTTGTGATTTTCATAGCATTCTTTGATAACATTGACTTTTCAATATTCTTTAGTATTATTTATCCTTTAATATCTTAAGAACGGTGTAAGACAGGGGTATGATATGGTATATTTTTGAAATCAGAACAGAAACATCTTTTCAAAAATTCAATAATATAGGATGCCTCATATAAAAAAAAAACGAATAACTTTTTTGTGTCCCCCAAACTACGCACGCCACTGTACTTTTGTTAACGTTATAATAAAATTAGTTTATAACCACACAACACAACACAAAAAAATTTTTAGTTTATACAATAAAAACAATGGTAGGGGCTGGGATATTTATAATGAATAACCCTGTACAACACATTTGCCCCGAGAAGGCGAATAATAAGGAACATTGAGTTGGCACAAATTACTAACAATTTGAGACCCATAAGAATTTTAAACTGCAAACTTTTTTTTATTTACAGTTCATGTACCCTTGATCCCTTCCACTGTTTTGCAAATACCCTGTATAGTATGGTATAGTTAATTTTTAAAATATGACCATTATTAAGCTACATATTTTTTATTTGAAATATTTGTTGATAACATTTCATTTGCTAATTAAATGTAATAAACCCAAGCCCACCCTGTATGTTTTAACACTTTAATTTATTCAATTCCAATTATTAAACAATAGTTAAATTTTTTACAAATTAAATTTAATTTGTTTTACTTTATAAACATGTATCACTAAATCCTTTTCAGGCTAGATACCGAGTCAACGAAATATTGTTAAACGGTCTTTACTTTCAAGTATTTGTATACGACAATTTTGTTTATAAAAAAAAACGGATTACTGTCGAAAACTCCTAGACGCGTGACGATACAGAACAGATTTTTTTCCTATCTCGTTTCATGTTCTACCCACTTAACTTGTGTGATCCGTCTGTTCCGTTTAATTCTGATTAGACATGCCATGTGGGAGAGAGGACAATGTTGATGCACACACAACTTCATCTAGAAATACCAGAGCCTTATCGCATTTTATCAACTTCCGCTTCAGGGAATGTCTTCTTTACATTTATTTTATATTTTCTATGACATATATATAATATGCTGGATGATATCGTTCTAAATTTGGTTTGCAATAAGTTTTGATGAAAATTCAAATTTGTTATGTAAAATATTTCTCGGATTTCAAATTGCATCCAAGAAAATATATAGAAAGGGATGAAACTCACTGGTATGTACAGGGCTGTTAATAATAAAAAGTCTACATAGCTTCGATTTTCGTCGTTTTAAACAGAACAATCTAAATTTCTTTTCAAATTTCTGTATAGAGTGTATACAAATTGTACATGTCAACTGCAAGTTTTCAAATTATCAGTATTTTTATCACCCTCTAAATGGAATAACTGAAATTCTCTAGAAGCTTTCCTATTTACTAGGTATTTAAGAATGTGATTTCAGGAATTTTTGATGGTTGGGTATAGATTTTTTTATTAGGAATGCTGATATTGTTCAGAGGTGCCAACGCAGCGGTTTTGAAAAATGTATTGGATTGTTTCAATAGGTTCATTTACATATTTTTTTTATTTTACCATTAGGAAGAGCACACCATTTTGAGGCTCTGTGCAAAAAATTAGACGTTAGCGAGACTCCTAAGAAGCCTAAAAAAATTATAAACATTAAACAGCGCTCCTCTCCGAATTTCAGGCGTGACGTCATCGCATATGAAATCTCTCGTTCAGAGAGCGGATACTGCGCCGATCTGTTCTCGGTTAGATGACTACTTAGCTAGAATAGTACTTTGCTTGCTTATATGCTTATTAATTTTTATTATACGTTTTAGCAAACTCTAAACAGTGTTATGTTTGTGAAATAACAACGTTTAGAAATAATTTAAACTATTCGACACAATGGACTAGAACCGAAGTAAAAAAAGAAGCTGTATATTATTTGAGAGAGCATGTATTTATGAAAATATTGACATTTTTAATCATTCTTGCCGGAAAACAGCCAAAAACGATGTGTCACATAGTATAAAATTATAATTTAATAAACTCGTGTTTTTTATTAAAAAACTTCATAATCATTAGCAAGTCCACTTCTGTGAGATTTAATGAGTCTGTTTTTCTATAATTAGGTCTACACATTTTATATTATTAATACAAACATTTTGTAAGTAATTCAAAATTAATAAATTCTACGCGAGGCACGTTACAGTCAGAAGCGTAATGTTAGTGCACATTAACTTTCATATGCGGTGACGTCATAGTCATAGACATAGTCTTCGCCCCGCTACGGTATGCTTGTTTAATTGGTTGTATTAGCAAAACGACATATCCTATTGACATGAAATTTTCAGAATCATATTTTTATCCTTAATACTTTGTTTAAAAATGATTTAAAAATTTTGGTAAACGAGCCCATTGGCGAAAAAACTGTTCTATAGGTATCGTTCGTGCATAAGTGCTGTATTTCTTTCGCGCTTCAAGTGATTGTAGGTTCGTTCCAACTTGCATGTATCGGGTACGGAAATGTATCTGTCGCAGCACAAATAAATAATGGAAAACTATTGAATGAATTACAAAATAAGTCTTAATAATTACCTTCCCAGCCAAACATTTCAGTTGTAAAATAATCATACTGTTAGGCACGACACACTCAATTGAAACGCACTATCTACCGGCTCATCAATTTGAAAAAATATATTTAAAATATAAGACAGATTTGTATTGGGATCTGATGAAATTATTATTTCCATATTTCCCAAACAAATCATAAATCAAGTATTTCTCCATCCCCTCCAATTTATTTCCGACTCAACCTGCATAGCACATGCAGCATCGGTGAAGGGGAAGGAAAAATCTCAATTCACTCCACAGATTACTCATTCCCTGATTCGCTCAAAAAGACCGCACACATTTCCGATGTGAGCAGTGAGCTGAGAGATCTCAGTCAAAATGAACGCATCTATTGACTCCTAGGACTAGAGCGCCTATGGGAGGATTTATAATTATTACCATTGTGCTTTCAATTCAACCAACAATCTCACAGCCAGTGCTAACTATCTAATTTGATTGATTTATTAGCCTTAAATGTCACAACATAACCTTAAAAGATCGTTTGTATGTGTTAAGTATTGTAGCAGACTCCGTTTCACGTAAGAAGAAACTACTTGAAGTTGCAGTTACGTAATAGGGCATGTCCACGTGACGTCACAAACTATTTTGACAAGACTTAGGTGGTAAAACAATAAACAAAGCGTTCAGAACACGTGGTACTTAATAGTGAGGTTATGCTGATTTATAATGGTAGATCGTGTTTGATTTTAGTTGATTTTGCTTCAGTGTACTTTTAAATTTATTTTAATTGTTGAGCTTGCATATTTAATAATATATAATATGGGTTAATAGTTGTTTGTTGTTTGATAATTTTTCATCATGTCTATTGTTTATTGTTTTACCACCCAAGTATTGTCAATGTCAAATGTCGTGGACATGCCCTATTAGTGGGATATGGACATTATTATCGCACGCATGTGAAGTTTGCACGACGAGGCCGTAGGCCTCGTCGTGTAATCACATAAGTGCGTTAATAATTCCTATCACACGTGTTACGTACAAAATTTTATCTGCAACTGTTTATTAGTATTATTAACAGTACCTATAATATAAAATTTGAAAAAAATTTCAATCCAACGTATTTTTAATAATATTGACTGCAAACATAAGGTACTGTGTATCATATTTTATGACCATAGCAACAAAGACAAACAAGGCTGTGAAAAAAAAATAAATTAGTTATGTCATCAAATTTTCAAAGTTGAATGAACAAAAATCTATAAAAATGAGTTCAAGCGAAGAAAATCTCCTTTCGAAAATTGAAAATGCAGCTTCCAGTGTTATTTTAAATATTTAATTCTGGTATTAATATGTTTCTAGATTCTTATTGCCGCACTAGTGCGGTAATGTAATCAAAAACGCACTAGTGCGGTAATATACGTCATTATGACATTAAAAATAGTGTCAAATCGTACCCGTTGCATGACAGTTGTAGATAAATAACTATTATACTTTCAATTAACGTTTGGCGATGTTTCTTGAAACGCCAATGACATGAAACTGTCGTTGCGAGACGACAAAGATAAGCAAGGCCAATTTTGATTCCTGTGCAAGACAGTTGGCAAACTTCATGTGGCTTCTCCTTATGTGAAACGGAGTCTGCAAGGCTTTTAACGTTACTGATTCATCAAAGACTGTCCAATGATTGGTATATATTATCAAATACTTTTATTCTCTTGGTCAGCCAAAGTTATATCAATTGAATATTTTTTATTAAGCTAATAATCACCATTCGTAGGTATTTCCTTCGGCTCCATTATTATATTCGCACATAAAAAACCAAAAATTTAAGACATTCACGTTTTTTGAACTACTGCCAGTTACCGACCACAAAACAGTCTAACTTATAGAAGTGAAAGTTCATAGGATGACCTTGAATACAAAAATGAGGTTTCAAACCCATCCACCTGAAGCGCTAGTTGCAATTGAGTTGTCGGAGCAGGCCTGGCAGCTAATGCCTTTAGCACGAAAAGAAGAAATATTTTAAAATTCATCAAAGCTGTCATATAGTTGTTGTCACCGTTGTCCTTTATAGATTGTTCCCTTTTGCCATTTGCTGCTGTTATTTGTGTTTTAATTAGGTACCGTAAGTCTTATCAAGTGTGATAATTGATATTCTGATATTTATAATGGTTGGTGTGAAGTGTTGCGTTCCTGGGTGTACAGACATTACATCAAAACGACATAGGTTTCCCAAACATGACTCTTTGTTGTTGAATGAATGGGTTGCCTTTATTCGCAATCCAAAACTAAAGGAATTAAGCGCTGAATAGATTTATAACTCCTACAAAGTTTGCAATAGATATTTTGAACCACAATATATTATTGGGACAAAAAGGGGCCTCCCTCGCGAAGCTGTTCCTACAATTATCACTCTTAGGCATTATTTAGCGCGTGGTAAAATGTAAATTGCATTTAGGAATTCCTTAATTCGTTTCAGGTATTACCTGACTTGAAATGGTCAGTGAAATCGGGAATTAGTCATTCAAAAACAATCTTCCATTAAAAAAAGCGTTATGAAATAGTTCTGAACCCATCCACTACGATCGCTGGAATTCTTCTTCCCTTAGTCTGTTTTTCGGCCTCAGCTGCCGTGCCTATTTCGACAACTCAATTGCAACTAGCGCTTCAGGTGGATGGGTTTGACACCTCATTTTTTCATTCTAGGTAATCCTATTGGACTCTCACTTCTATAGGTTAGACTGTTTTGTGGTTACCGACCTCTTGACTTTGGTAAGCTATTACCATGGTCACTGATTTGACACTTTGTTATTTACCATTTGTGGCAAAAAATTGAACGGTTTTAACTTTTCATGAACAGTAACTCGCTAAAATTCACCTTTTGTGAGTTGTTAGCAGCAGGATAAAGCACACGTGCTCACCTGTGACAATTTAAAGTTTGTCGAATTTGTCTCTAAAAAAAGGGGCTTAATTCGGGATTGTTTTTATTGCAAGGAAATAAAAATAAGTTACGAGTTATTTAAATTTAGACACACAACAAAACTATACTGCTTATACGTCAAATATTATTTTTAGAAAGTAGTGGTACATGATTTTAATCAAAATTTTAACACTGGCAAATATCTTACGAAGTAAATGAATTGTCGTGAAATTTTACTGATAAGAATTTGTTAAAAAAAGTGTCTTCAATTGAAATGTTGCTGATTATATTTATATGTTTTATCCGTAAGTGGGAGAAATTCTGTTGTTCTATAATTGTGAAAAATTATTTTGACTTGAAATCACTGGCAATATCAAATTTCGTGAATATTAAATAGCTCTTAATTTATTTATTTCAGTAAACAGTGGAACAATTTTCCTATTTCATTAAATTCTGTAGTAGTTTCTCAATTATTATTTGTATTGTTCTGTTATTTCTTATTGAATTTATAAGCAATTATGTTTAGCTAACTTCATTAAAGTTAGCAGGTTCAAGTGTAGATTGAATGGAAATGCTACAATGTTCGTAAGTTCAATCTATGTTAATTGGTTTCCTTTTTATGTGAAGTTATTCAAATTTAGTTCAATGAGGTGTTAAACTTAAGAAAATATGTTTTCTCAATGTCAATAGTTAGTAATAATAATGGGGAATTAATTATTTTTAATGTTTTTATTCTCACAATATTTTTATATCGATTTGAAAATTCAACTTTTGGATGGTTTAAATAGTTCACCATTTATACTGTGACGTACATACCCTAAAAGAGAAGTTAGCTACAGAAGAATTGACATGGGACTACAATAAATTTTGTCGTCTTTGTTTTTAAAATCGTGATGAAATATAGGTTATGTTGTATTGTTGTTGAGTGAATGGGTTGTTTGAATTCACTTCCACTTTACATTGTTTTTACGGCTGTTAGATTATTTGATAAATTTTACTCTAATCATTATTAGTTTTAGTTAATTTTCTTACAGTTAGTTTTTATTTTTGTTAGTGTTAGATGTTTTTCGTAAATAGAATGACTAAATTGCTATTTGAATTTATTTCAGGAACAAATCTGTTCAATGTTGCCTCCCATGAGATTGGCCACTCCTTGGGATTGTCACATTCTAACGTTGAAAGTGCATTGATGTATCCTTGGTACAAGGAGATGGAAGATGGTTATGATTACGAATTACCTGATGATGATAAACAAGCCATACAAGTATTGTATGGTAAGTATCCACATAATTTTTATATAAATATTCTGTCACCAACTAAATAAGAATGAAAAAATCCATATGTTTTTTTCAATGCTGAAAAGATTCATTCCCTGATATTTTTTTAATTTACAGGAGCTCCAGATTATCGAAGTAAATGGGCTAAAAATCCAGAGTACCTCCCTGCTCCGACAACTACAACGACGACGACTACAACTACGAGGCCAACAAGACCCACTCAAAGATATAAGAGACCACAAGACCCAAGAAATCCATATCCACACTACCCTTATCCAACATACCCACCTCATTACCCACAAAAACCCATGAATCCTAATAAAAAACATTACCCCACTCCAGATTGGAAAAAATATCCGAAAACCTATCAACCAGGTAAATAATAATAATTATTCCATGAGAGATCTTAAATTACTATGATTAGCACAAAGTTTAAGCCAGCTCATTTGACCGCCTGTGTGCAAAATATAATTTTACGCTCCTTACCCCTTTTTTAATAAAAATGTATACTTATATAAATAAAATTAAAATACATGCTAATACTTGCCAATTTAATTTTGATGCTGATACATCAGATCAGGGGGTACACACAAAATTTAAATAATCGATATTACTTAGAATAAAAATATATCGTATTTAGTTTTAATTACATTACTTACCATTTTTTACAATGAAATATTCGTCACATAGTTGACTCGTTCATAATGTTTTGTCCTTTTGAGTCTCTCAATTTATTTATTTGAGCTTATGAGCTTCAAATATTTCTATGATCTGACTAATGATGATTATTTTAAACTAACGGTTCCTAATAATAAAAAAATGCATTTTAGAAGTGCCTCCAACAAGAAATTATCCATATAGACCACAAGAAACACCGCCAACCAGGAAATCACCACCGAGAACATATCCTCCAAGAGCCTACACGCCAAGGACGTACCCACCAAGGACATATCCACCAAGACCAACTGAACGAAAATACCCAGCTAATACTCCACCAATCCCGACTCGTTCTACCCCAAAACCACCACCAGACACTTGCAATACAAGTTACGATGCCATTTCTGTCATTAGGCGAGAAGTTTTCATTTTCAAAGACGCAGTAAGTATT
This sequence comes from Galerucella pusilla, assembly GCA_910591695.1. NCBI lineage: Eukaryota > Metazoa > Arthropoda > Insecta > Coleoptera > Chrysomelidae > Galerucella > Galerucella pusilla. The sequence continues at coordinate 47,468 of CAJUYI010001628.1, forward strand.
TTTTAATTCACGGCTTAAGTAAGCGTTTGTCTAAAGATATAATTCGATTGTTATATTTTCAGTATTTCTGGAGAATCGGAGACAACGGCCTAATGGACGGATACCCGGCATTGATCCGAAGACTTTGGCATGGTTTGCCCGATACTTTGACACATGTCGACGCAGTTTACGAAAGAAATGATGGTCGAATAGTCTTTTTCATCGGTGACCAATATTATGTATTTTTGGATAATCATGTAGAGAGTGGTTATCCGAAACCATTGGCACATTTGGGAATTTCGGGAGATATTAGGAAAATCGACGGTGCAATGGTTTGGGGTCATAATGGTAAAACGTATTTTTATAGCGGAAATGTATACTGGAAGTAAGTATAAATTTTATCATTTCGTATACAGTGTGGAAACCACTTATGGAATAAAATTCTTCATGTTATTATTTTAGAAAATTATAAAAAATTCCGAGACACGTGAACTTTTGAATTGAGTTGTGCGTTATGTAAACATAAATGTAAATGTACAGGGTGATCACGCAAGTATGCCATAGTCGGTGTTGTTTTTTTAATGAAACGCCCTGTATATTTGCATATTTTTGAAATCCTCTTAATAAACCGATTCCAACAAACTAAATAATGTATGGTCAATTATGAATTATATAGGGTGAAATTTTTATTTTTACAGTTATTGAACACATACATAAAATACCTGATGTATTTGATTTTAATACATTAAAATAAATGCTCAAAATGTTCTACACCTAGTTGTTGGCAATAGCACAGTCTCCTATAGAACTCCTCCTTAACTTTGTTTGAAGTTTGAGGTGAAATATTTCGAATTTCTGTAGTTATCCTGTCTTTGAGGTCTACAATGCTAGTTGGTTGTGTTGCATATACTTTGTTCTTGA
>CAJUYI010001629.1:0-10972 GCA_910591695.1 Galerucella pusilla
ATTGATAAAAAAAATGGAATATTTCAACTCAACAAATAAACATACCTTCATTTGATAATATTCTATCGTCTCTAGAAGTTTTCCTTTCTTCAGATGTTGATAATTCGTATTTTTCATAGCTGTTTTGACACGAACATTCCCGGTCCTGTTTATGATTTTTCAATTTCTTGTGTTTCTTTTTTTCATGGTAATGTTTATTACTTTTTAATTTTTTGCGTTTTGGCTCATCAGTAAAATGCCTTTTGCATTTCCTTTTATCTTTTTTGCGCTTTTTTAAACTTTCAACATCTTCTGAGGGTTTTTCTTTTTCTTCCAATATTCGTTGCTCAGCTAATGCACATAGCAAATCAAGGCCATCTAACGGAGCGGCATTTGTTGGATGTTCTTTCTCTTCTGGAATAATTTCCGTAGTTTGTAACGACGACTCCAATTGATCTATACTATTGGACAGCAATTCCAAACCAGTAAGCACAAGTTTAGAAGCATCTTCAAGTTCATCTCCACTTGGCTAGAAATTAATAAAACATATTGTGCAATGTATCTCTAGAGAATTAAAATTGGAAATTACTCTGAGTATGTGTATTACCAAAGATTATAGAGGGTGTCCCTGAAGCTCGAAGTAAAAACTTAGGAGATGATAGAAAGACTAAAAATGATGATGTTATTTCATATAAAATTTTTTCTTTACGCCCTTCGTTAACGAACTATAGGGCTCTAAAGTTGAGAATGAAAACTGGTTTTTTATTCACAATTATTAAATGGCTGATTGGAAATTAGTTAATAGACACCATAATTGCACACTTTTTGGCGAGATATACAAGTCAACAACATACTTGTGAACTCAGGTACCAAGTTAAATGGTGGATGCGGAATTTTTTTGGTAAGTAAAACTTTTTTCAGTTATAAATGCAACAATTGGCTTTTGTGAACATTTTTAGAGATATCAAGTCCTCTTGTGACATCTCGATAACATTAACGGTTTAAGAGATACGGGCAATTTTATGTCGCACTGCACACCTATTGACGCATTCACATTTACACTCACCGGCACGAAAAACGGAGCAGTTGAATTTTTTTAAACAAACTTCAAATTTTACTGCTTTGTGATGTTTTATTATTATAATATCCTACACACAAATAAAATAACATGTTTAAAATATTATTTAACAACAATTGAACCTTTATTTGAAGAAAAAAAAGTGTTCCGAACAATTTAAAAAACGAGAACAAAAAACTTTTTGTAACAATTTAAAAAACCAGAACAAAAATAAATTTCTGATGAGTCATAACGACTTTAAATTATTCAAAACTGAAACGACTTGCTATCCCAAACTTTGGATCCGCATTATTAATAACGGGTGTCGCCCCCACGTGCTCGAATTAATGCCTGTATTCTTCTTGGCATGCCTAAAATCAAGTGCCGAATGTCCGCTTATGGAATAAGTTCCCATTCCTCTAAAAGAGCTTATCGCAGCTGATTTAAAGTTAAAGAAGCAGGAACACGACTTCGCATTCTTCGCCCAAGCATGTCCCAAACATATTCTATGGGGTTGGTGTCTGGGCTTAACGCTGGCCAGTTCATAACAGGAATGTTTACCTCGTTTAAATATTGTTGAGTGATTCTCGCCGTATGAGGTCTTGCGTTATCATGCATAAGAAGAAAGTCATTTCCAATAAAATCAACATAAGGGACAACAAAATCTTGGAGAACGTCCTCAATGTACCTGGCAGCAGTTAAGGAGCATCTCGGAAGGATGTACAATTCTGTGTGTGCCTCCAGAGAAATTCCGGCCCACACCATAACGGATCCCCCTTGATATCCTACCCTAGAGCTGAAGGTACATTCAGCAAAACGCTCGTGTGTCCTTCGCCATACTCTCTCACGGCCATTTGGAGACCGTGAGCTAAGTCTGGACTCGTCAGTAAATAAAACGTGCCCCCATTCATTTTCACCCCAGTGCTCATGAATTCTGGCGAACTGAAGTCGTGCAACACGATGATGCCTAAGACGTTCTGGGCCTGTCACAGGTCTACGACTGGTTAGGTTGGCTTCCCTGAGTCTTCGCCTAACTGTCCGCTCGCTTATAGTCCAAGAGCTAGTAACACGTGTTTCATGAAGTGTTTGATGCATCTTGAAATTTTGTGATAGAGTATTGAATGGATAGCTGAGCAGGTAAGCAAGTGTTGGCAAGCCCTACCTGGGGACACCAGGTACTGCGCATAGGAGAAAGGTATAAAAAAATTTAGCCCAAAAAAAGTGTTTGATTCAGAGGCCAACAAACAGAAATCTAAATTTCAAAGCATATAAAATATATAATTAAAAAGGCAGACACTTTTGAGAGGGTTAACATATAATAAAAACACCCTCAAGTTGTTTTTTTTTAATACAAAATGAAGTGTTTGATTCACGCTGCCATTTTAACAGCGTCTTAATTTCATATAATAAAAATTAATTACAAAAAGGCAGACATTTCTGTTGGGGTTTAATTATCGAAAAACATGAAAATAAATATTAATTTTAATAGAAAGAGATAGGCAGCGCATAGTCGTGGATGTGAGCGAGAGCACCGATTACCGGCCTAGCTACGGTCTTTCTCTGCGCACTCATTGGCTGTTGGTCACGTGTTCTTGTACAGCTGTACTAGCTATACATTTTTAAATTTAATTTTGGATTAGACAAGTGCAAAACCTTAAATATCGAGAAGGGTCAAATCGTTAACGGAGATGTGTTACTACCCAATGGGAATATTATAACTGCCATGCAAAATGACGAGACCTACTAGGATCTCAGCAAGCTAAGCTATTAGACCAAAAGCAAGCAAAAATCAAAATTAGGAGCCAGTTCACTCAAAGGGTAACTACTTTATTGAAATCCCAGTTGAACGCAGGAAATCTAGAAAAAGCAATTAACACCTACGCCATACCGATCCTGACATACACATTTGGAATTCTGAAGTGGACAAAGACAGAGCTGGGGAATATTCAAAGAACAACCCGTACCATGATGACCAAACACAAATGTCACCATCCGACATCATCAGTTATCAGGACAACACTACCAAGAAAAGAGGGAGGGAGAGGTCTGGTGGACATAGTTAATTTACATAACAAACAAATATCTAGACTCCAAGAATTCTTCATTGCCAAGGCTGAAACATCTGAATTGCAAGAGATGGTCGCAAAAGCAGATAAAAACTATTCCCCATTAAATCTTGTAAGCCCTGATATGAGACTTGAAATCGTTACAGATTTTGACAAACAGGTGGAGTAGGCTCAGAGCGCTTCATGGTCGACATCATCACGACTATCTGATGGAACATTATTTCCAGAAACAGAAGGATTTATGATGGCAATTCAAGACCAAGTAATTAATACAAACAATTACAAGAAATTTGTCATAAAAGATCCAAACATCGCAACGGACAAGTGCAGAAGGTGCCAACAAACAACAGAGACGATACAACACATAACGTCAGGATGTTCAGCCTTAGCTAACATTGATTACCTACGCAGGCACAATCAACTTTGCAACATCATCCAACAGAAGTTGGCCAACAAATTTGGATTAGTTAACACCTACACCCCATATTACAAGTACCATCCGAATTCGGTGCTAGAGAATTCTGATTTTAGACTACTACGATAGGTCAATTATCACCGATAGACGGGTGACGAATACCCGGCCTGATATTGTAGTTGTGGATAAAAAAGCTAACTCGGTTTATCTGGTGGATGTTGCTGTACCCAATAATAACAATATTCTGGACAAATACAACGAGAAAATTGCAAAATACACCGATCTTGCAATTGAGGTAAGACAGATGTGGCATGCAGAGAAAATAGAGGTGGTACCGATCATCGTTTCATCTACTGGACTGATTCCCAAAACTCTACAGGACAGCCTTACCAAACTAGGCCTTCACAAAAATACTTACATCGATCTGCAGAAGGCTGCCATCCTAAATACCTGTCACACTGTCCGTAAATTTCTAAATATGTGACTTCCGAGCCTAATCCCATTTGCGTTTACACACGCTCGGGATAGGTGAACATTACCAGCAAGTGCTGAGCAAGTGCATACTTGGAATGATAATAATAATAATAATAATAATAATAATAATAATAATGAAATAAATAAAAAAATCCATTTGTATTAAAGAGAAATTTTATTCGTTTATAACATTTATAAATAATAAAAAAATACGCATAAATAGTTAGATAGTTAATTAACAATTAAAGTGTATTTTTAATTATCGCCTTCTTAATCACTGTCCTCTGATTCTTCATCTGCAGAATCATCACTTGAGAACATTTCTGGATCGTCATAAATCCGTTCATCTGAAAACAAAAGGCAAACATAATTAATACTATGACGAAGCATGTGACAAAACAAAGTAAACAAACAATACAAACCTTCATTATTGCATATAACACATGACACAGACTCACCTTCCTCACATTCCACTTCCATTTTTATAAAAAAAATAGTTAACTTCAGAATTCATCATACATTAACAAATATTCAATTCATATATTTTGTTTTTAATAATGATTTAACAAATTTATACACGCATTGAAAGAAATCACAAAAACACGTGCTCCGCTTACATCCACGACTATGCGCTGCCTATCTCTTTCTATCAAAATTAATATTTATTTTCATGTTTTTCGATAATTAAACCCCATCAGAAGTGTCTGCCTTTTTGTAATAAATTTTTATTATATGAAATTAAGACGCTGTTAAAATGGCAGCGTGAATCAAACACTTCATTTTGTATAAAAAAAAACAACTTGAGGGTGTTTTTATTATATGTAAACCCCCTCAAAAGTGTCTGCCTTTTTAATTATATATTTTATATGGTTTGAAATTTAGATTTCTGTTTGTTGGCCTCTGAATCAAACACTTTTTTTGGGCCAAATTTTTTTATACCTTTCTCCTATGCGCAGTACCTGGTGTCCCCAGATAGGGCTTGCCAACACTTGCTTACCTGCTCAGCTATCCATTCGATACTATATCACAAAATTTCAAGGTGCATCAAACACTTCATGAAACACGTGTTACTAGCTCTCAGACTATTACATTAGTTTGCCGGACGTACTGAAGTTGATTTCTGATTTCAACAGCTGTAGCATGACGATTTCGTAGACTTTGTAAGGTGATAAAACGATCATCATGAGCGCTAGTTCTGCGTTGAGGACCAGTTCCAGGTCGTCTATTGTAAGTTCCAGTTTCCAAAAAACGTGTAAAAATACGGTGCACAGTGCTATTGGATACATTATACTGTCGGGCAACATATCGTTCACCCCTCCCATCTTGAAGCAACGCAACAATAGCAGCCGCTGTTTCGGGATTAACAGACATATTTTGTAGATTAAATAGATGTATCACTATAGATTAAATAAACGCAGCACAAATTTAACACGTATCTGTCACATTTCTCAAAATTCATGGCCAACTATGCACTTGCACTTTACGGCCAAGTAATAAGATCTATGGGGTTTATTATTTTAACTCAAATAAACTTTTTTACTTCAAATAAAGGTTCAATTGTTGTTAAAAAATATTTTAAACATGGTATTTTATTTGTGTGTAAGATATTATAATAATAAAACTTCACAAAGCATTAAAATTTGAAGTTTGTTTAAAAAAATTCAACTGCTCCGTTTTTCGTGCCGGTGAGTGTATTTTGAGTGTACGATTACAGTAAGCATCTTGTATTATTAGTAGATTAATAATAAATTGGTGCGGACTACATTTATGAAAATGAACTTTTACTTTGTTCAACCATAAAAAACTTTATTGAAAACGAACATTACTTTAATAAAAGTAAAAATAGCAACAAAACCCTGAAAAATAAATAACTACATCACATTAAAAAAAACGAGTAATCGAGTATTTAGCGGTTTGAAAAAATTACAACAAATGTTCAATATGTGTGTAAAGTGACTTTTTCCACACGTGTTAGACATTACATATCTAAAATGCTCAGAACTAAAAACACAATAGACAAACAAAAAATTATTTTACCTCTGGTACACGAATCGTTTCATTTAGTTGAGTTAACTTTTCAGCAACAATTTGTTTGATGACAATATCTGGTGCTTCTACAGGCGTTGGTGGTTTTACTGGTAATTCAGAAATTACCGGAGCCAGTATCGTAGAGTTCTCTTCATTACATACTACCGCATCAGTCTGATTACTGGCGTCTTGCACAGCAGAAATCTTCACTTCCTTAGAATGAAGCTCTGGAGGAGGTGTCAAGCACGTCACTGGAGAAGTTGCTTGAGATTTGCAAGTTGTTACTACTGAAAGAATATTTTCGATCAAATATTTATTTAAGAAATGATCTTTGGTTGAAGGCACGTTTTTCTTTTTCCATTTTAAATATACAAACCTGGTTCAGTTGTGGGAGTATGTGGTACAATAAAGTTGGCAGGATGTTGGTAGATAACATGTGTGGTAATTAAAGGTGTTACATCAGTAATTACAGTTGCAGTGCTTGTTGCGGTAGAGCTGACAGGTTGTAATGTTTTAGCCTGGTCCGTTTCAATTTTTATCAAGGTTGTAGTGGGCATTTGTAATGGAATTTTTCGTTTGTTGTCAGTTGCTACAGCAACCAATCTAGTACTATGTGCTTGCGTTTGCTGATGGAATGCTGTCCCAGAGAAACAATGGGAAGGTGTAGATTGTACTAATTGAAAAGACGGTGGTTGAACGGGAGGTATGGAAGGCAACAGCATTGGAGAGTGCTGTGGATAACCAGGCCAGACTACGGCTTGCTGTAGCGAATCTGGAATATTAAATTTTTCAGAGGAATACAATCTTTTATTACCCTGGAAAAGTCAGTTGTGGGTCTGCGCAATAGTATATTATGCAACGATCATGTATTAATAACCATTGCATGAGAGTGGCATACACTATTTTTTCTACGAAAAATTTGATTTTAAAAAAATATAAAAAAAGTACTACCCGGCATGTACAGATCGAAAACAATCTTATGCGGCGCCTTTCCTCACTGTGCTACGGGTCCACATTGTTCAACTAATAGCATAGGTATGTTACTGTTATAAAAAATTAGTAATAAATTATTTTAAACAAAAATTAATAAGTTAAAATATCAATTAACCTTGGTCATCAAGTATTTTTGGTCTGGTACTCGACATTTTTTTGTAAAAACTGACGATAAGATTTAAACTGTCATAAAACATATTAATCTCTCAGAAACTGTCAAACATTCTACAGAATTTATTGGGTCTGCCTACTTGGGTATTTGAAAATCTAGATTTCTATTGGTCAATTTTTCAGTTCAATAATGGAAACCAGTGTTATAATGAGTATCATTATGAAACTGAAAGTTGGCATTTAACTAAAATATTATAGTATAGGAGTAGAACAATATATTTATGAAAATGTAGGCAAATTTATCAAGAAAAAATGAATATTTGTTATAAACAGAACTGGTATGATCTTCATAATATCGTTTAGAAAAAAATCATTTCATTAAGACTATCAAAATAATAATAAAAAAATTCGATAGTTATGTGCTTCAAATCATGAAAATTTAGTTCTTACCTAAACTATTTGTTGATAGAAGAAGTAATCCACCTGTATTAGGATCTCGAACTACTTGCAGCCCTACCGGAGGTACTGGTAGGGGTACCAAAGGTTCAACAGGAACAGGTGCCACAGGTGCTGTAAGAAATTAACTAATTAAGTATGTATACCTAATATTGAAACAAACACAATATCCATTCTATATAAATACATATCCGTTAATGTTTTCAAAATATACACTACTATGTTATTTAACATACTGCACAAACCTCTAAATGTAAATAATAAAGGACTGTGATAGTTTTTTTCTCGTTTTTCGTGTCAATATTTTTACCAACTTGAAATAGTTTGCAATGTGACAACGTTGTTCAACTTTCAACTGCAATTTGAGGTTATGGCTTTTTGTTATGGTTAGATAAAGGAAAAGCTTAGCTGAGGAATTGACGTTTACTTGGCAATGAGTTGAGGTTACGAATTTCTTACTTGAAAATATCCCATCAATATGTAAGAAAAAATAAATATTTCTTTTTGAATATCAAATAGCTACACCGTACCACCGATCAATTTCCTCTCCAACAATTTCCATAATTTTCACCGAAATAATTAATCACAAAAATAGACATATTTTTATAGCCAAAGTGACGTTTCTGGCTGTCGTTCATGAACGGCGATTTCTAATTTCGAAGAATTCGTTCATCAACGACATCGTACATACTTACAGAATAGACCCCTTAATAAGATACGTCGGGAATTTTGGCTGGAAAAGAACAGCCTATTTCCTAAAACTCAGTTTGGCCTTAGAAAAAGTGAATCCACGCAGGGAAACCTCGGCTACTTATTAATAGATTTTTACTTATTCTTCACTTATCAGAAATCTGTCAGTGGATTATTTTAAAAATATAAAAGCAGTATATGATATACTCTGTATGGAAAAATGTTAGAAATAGGTATATGTTAAAATAAACGGAGAAAAATCCAAAGTTCGGTTCACTTCCTTGGGACATGGTAGTTGAGCCCTCAACATATTATCAAAGTCTATATATTCCAATAAGTCCGGTCACTCCTTTATTCGTTGGAAAACGCCGGCATTTTTTGCGGGGAGTCGTAAATCATGTGCGACACCTGTTTTTGCTAGTCATTTGGTAATATACGAGGTGACGGACGGTGAATTCATTTGTGAAGGAATTTACCGGGTGCAATTAGAAAATATGTTGACTTTATTCTTGTTTTGAAAAATATTGGCAATTTATATAAATTATATGTCAAAAATAGCTACCATTATTGCTAAGTAACTTTTTAGAAATTTTGTTGTAATCGAGGAATGGAATGAAAAAAATCATAAACATAAACTTTAATAACGTATATCCGAGCGTATATCTGATAATACTAAATAACTAATACAGAATGATCAGCGAATGAACATTTGTGTTGATATAATCAATATAAAAGAAATAACACAGTTTAACATCTACTTGGGACAAAACGAATACAAATGAACAATTATTTAGGTCAAGTCCATTTGGAGTGTACTCTGTAGCGTTGTATTCAATAAATAAATAAAAATAATGAAATATTAACAAACAAATAAGTATTATGTACATTCTTAAAAATTAATAAATACTTGAATTGTTATAAATTTTTAAAGATTTTCAATTTAGGATGTTCTTTATTCTTTCTAAAGGTCCTTGGTGAGGAATTTGCAAATTTCAGTGTATAATAGATTCGCACCCTTGTATATAAGGACAGCAGGTATTCCCATGGAAAGTTTGGGCAAAGATGCGAAAATGCGATAGTAGACAACTTGGTCTTCAAGTTTATTCCTATTCCTACATCATCCTGCACACACGAATCATTGACATTTTCAGTGAGTATGTTTTATAAAGAAATCAGATATTCACTGAAAATTTTTGGAGGAACTGTCAATCCTCCAAACCGTCCCTGCTTACTACCTTCATAGACTTTTTTTTGGAAAATGATGTGGATTGGTCACAACCTTCCTTATTGCAAAAGATTAGGCAAATATCGCATTTGTGTTTAACAAAACACTTTTGCAAAAATATCCACCCACATAAACCAGGGCATTTCCTTCTTCTGTGGACAAATCCTAATAGTCTTTCCTTTGTATGTCCAATATTGGCTGACCATTTTTTTCTTGGCCGTCGTAAACAATGATCCTCCCTTTTTCAATAAATCTGACGTTCGCACAAATTAAAATTCAAGATCACTTTCTTGGGCGCACCTGCTACACCACCGTGTAAGTCAAACAGAACTGAAAAATCAATAAATCCCACATCAGATGTGGGTTTTGCCGGTGAGACGGTGGGTGTCGGTAGGAGGGGGATTCTCGCGTCGTCCAGAGAGTGGCCGGACTTATTGGAATATATAGACTTTGATATTATGTCGCCGTTAGACACATTTAGTGCTGCTATTAATGATCAGCATCTGAACGATTGTGTTACATAATCAACTGACTATTATACAAATATGTGACATCAAAATTCGCATATAGAGTTTAAATTGTATTTCTGTACTTCAAGGATAAACGATGTTTCTTCATATGTCTATAAAAAATATCGAGGGTAAATAATTGCAAACTTCTTTGGTACCTACACAATTTGATAGATTTCTGGAGTTTGAGTGGCATAAATTCAGTAATTATATCATTTGTTACAGCTAACTTGGCATAATAACTTCAATGCAAGTTAAAATAATAACATTCCAAAGCAAAACGATAAAATATTGCTATGTACATCATATTAATTAACTCACCAGCTAATCCTATTATATTATTTGCAAGAATGTCCGGAGTCTGCTGTGTAGGTGACATAACTTCCAGCTTAATCATTGATGCGCTGTTTGTGCTTATTTCTGAAATATGTCCAGTTGGTTCCTTTTTTAAATTCATCTCGTTCCATTTTACGGTATTTGTCCTTGTGCAACAATTGAGAGGATCCATAAATTTGGTATGGTCTGTTGATAACTGAATAGAAATAAATATTAGTTGTGGGTCCCAGATTGAATTTTTTTTTCTGTTCGAAGTGAACTGAACAAAAAAAGTTCGCAAAGAAAAAACAAGAAAGCTGTTGGTAACTGTCATTAGTACTTTTATGCAGGCGTTTTCTGTTGCTGAACGTCGAACGTAAATTACCACCCAGTTTCCAAGACCACCAAAGTACTTACTCTATGCGTGGACTAGAGTATGCTTAGACTAAGCAATAGAGCATCATAATAGTGAGTTTTTGACAAAAATCTCAGTAGAAAACGTACTGTGCCATCTAGTAAAAGACATTATGTAGTATGAACCTAATATATTTTCGACTCGCAAATCTTGCTCACGAAATTTTTATTAACATTCATAACTAAAAAAAAACATCATGTGATTGAATAAAATTCGAAAATACTGGTTACTGGAAAAAT
>CAJUYI010001629.1:15972-46452 GCA_910591695.1 Galerucella pusilla
CCAATGCTAAATAAGTACAACCAACTGAATTACATATAAAAAGTTTCCTATGATTGGAAAGAATTGATTGAAAAAAAGTTGTATCTAATGGGAGATTATTTTTGCTCAGATAAGAGAATTGTCATATTGAGGAAAGAGACCAGGAAAATTTGGGAGAAAACTTGAAATGATCATACCTTCAACTAGTCCAGTAACTGAAGGGGTAAACCTATCAATATATTTGTCCAATAATTTTTTTTTGGCTTGATTTGTAGGTCTTGGCAGGTACTTCAAAGGGAGAAAAAGTTCTCCAAGATTGCCCCTTGGCCAAGGTCCCAAAATGGCCCATAACGCCCCCCAAAAAACGGTTTCCCGCCATTATCTCCAGAAATATGCAATTTGGACAATTTTTGTTTAGGTAAAAAGTGAAGGTCGTTAAATTATCTGCAAAAATGGTCCTCATCATTTTTTCCGAGAATTCAATAGTTTTCGAGATAATCGCATCCAAACGTCCCCTCGCTTAAGCGGCTGCACTACCTCTAGAAATGTTACCGTCTATAAAATTAACTTGTAAACCGGCGGACAATTTTTTCCAGAACTCGGTCAAAGATTAATATTTTACGATGATTTAAAGTTCATTGTAATGGGAATATCCGTAGGTATCAATATGTGTACCTTAAACCCCGTTCTCGCCCGTCGAGGACATTGCAATAAGTGGCCAATGTTATTTTTCCCCAATATTTTGGCCTCTTCCATTAAATCATTGACATTTTATTTATTTGAAATGATTTATTATCCCTTGTTTTTTCAAATGGGGTCTGGGGAGGTCCTGAATGTTCCTAGAAATTTTTTTTCAGTATCTTTGAGGCGTTTCAATAAAAAGTTTATTTATTTATTTGCATTTTTCAGTCGTTTTCGGAGTTCTCACAAATCTTGTAAACAAGCGAAAATAAATAACTAATGTTCAATTATTTTGTTATTAAATGCACACCATTTGAAAGCTTACTATGTCTACTCTCTGAACCATAATTTTTTTCGGAATACAATGCACTCATTTTCCAGGGACCGGGAAAATTGGTAACACGGGTGAAAACCGGCCTTTTTTTTAAATTGCTTTTTGTTCTCCGCTGTTAATTTTTTGAGAATCAATACCCACACTGAATTAAAGCTTATAATCTGACCTTTCCATCCATATAACTTGTTCCCCATATTTGAGCGCCGTTCTCTTGAAGATGATTTTTTGTCAGTGCAAAACAGGCTGCGAGAAGAATTGTTGCTCCTCTATCTGTGGTTCATGTCAGTTGACAAAGTGTTTAAATTATGAGAAAAATGAAGGTATATTCCCGGAAGAATTAGAGAAGGAAGGAGAAACACAAGGGCTTGAGGGGAGGTGGAAGAAACATGGGTGGAAAGAGAAACAGAAGGGTTGGAAGATGATGAGATAGAAGTAGAGCTGGAAGAACAAGGGATAGGGACAAGAGGGACAGAGGAAGAAGTAGAGGTAAAGGGCGACAAGAATCACGCTGATGATGAAGAGGATGAATCTGAAGACATGAATTGGTTTACTCTGAATTTTTCTATGTATTTTGTATTTTCAACCTAATTTTTATAAGAATAAATGGTATTTGTTTAAACAGTCCTTGTTTTTTCTCAAAATCCTGCACCTATACTGTTCCTTCTGAAGTTTGCGAAAAATTTGCAAGAAATGAAAAAAATGCAAAAGATATTTATCAAAAAATTATTATTAGCATCTTCTATAGGTATTGACTTACTAGTAGCCAAAACGCCGTGACTCAAGACTGCCACAATAAGATTTCGTAATTTTTTAGTAAATTTGCGACTCATATACTTTTGAAATTACCCTGAACATTGACTAATAAAATGAAGAGACACGAAGTGTTGCTGTGACACACAAAAATCGTTTTAAATTCGCCAATAATTGCCGAAAAAACGATTAGTGCCCGGATTTTCCTGTGTATACACCACAATTTAGCGAGTGCAGGTATTCCGCTGGCGCCATCTACAATTGGTGTCCAAAGTCTAACAGGTGAAAATCTATGTATTTCCGAGGCCCTCGATAATATTCGGTGTAAAAATTTTGGTTTTTTCAAAGGCCATTTTCGCAAAAAATATTCGTGTTGCGAAAAAAATGATGGGAACCATTTTTGTAGATAATTTAACGACCTTCATTTTTTATCTAAGTAAAAATTGTCTAACTTGCGCATTTCGGGAGATATTGGCGGAAAACCGGTTTTTTGGAACCTTAGGAGTTATTTTGGGCCCTTAGCTAAGGGGCAATCTTGGAGAACTTTTTTTCCCTTTGAAGTACCTGTCAAGACCTACAAATCAAGCAAAAAAAAATTATTGAACAAATATATTGATAGGTTTGCTCATTTTCAGGTCTTCAGTTACTGGACTAAACATTTGATATAGATAGTTATTTTATGAAATTGTTTATAACATTTCAACCAAAATTATAAAAAACTGTAATAAATGTATCTTGAATTAATTATATAAACTTTATTCACTAACTTACCTGACAACTACAGATTTGGGACTTATAGTTACAGCATTTCTCACAATGTTTTTCGTATATCTTCTTTGGACTCTGTTGTAATGCAAGGCTTGCATCAACCGGCTGGAGTAAGTTGGGATTAATACCCTTAGCTAAAAGTTCGAGTTGGCCAACTGGAATTGGAGAATAAGGTGAACATGGAGGAGGAGTGGGTGCACCAAAAGTGTAGCTTGTTGTTGAAAAAAGGGAATCTGAAACTACATCAATATTTATTTCAATGAGACAAAAACACTAAACATGTTCAATAGGGGTGATTTTTGGAAGTGTAATAATTTCTTGGAACTTTTACTAATATACGTACCATAGTTCACCCTCAACAAGGCGTTTTTACTTAACCATTGATATAAGTGTCGTTTCCATTTCAATTCATTTGAAACTTATTAAAAGTAACTTGTAGCTTATAAAACTATTTAGTTGGTGGATAATAAATATCATAATATGATTGCAACCTTTGGAGTGTTTTAATTAGCTAATTTGAACAAATAAGTGACTCAACTATAATAGTTGGACAAAAAGCTTTGCGAATTTTTTTGCAGGTAATGATGAGTAGGTACCGATAAAAACATTGAAATTTTAGAAATTAATCAAATATATTGCGCTAATATCGCGTGTGACCTCCTCTTTTATAATACAGATTAATATGAAAGATGTAGTAATTGACGCAGGATGAAACACCATTTCAGACTTCAAGTTCACCATAGTCTGAAATCGCCTTCTTTCACCCCTAGTCACACAATATACTATTCCTTACCTTTATATGATGTGTGGAAAATATTATCAGATGGTTGTGGATATTGTCCAGTAGCAAAACGTCCTGTAGTGCTGCTGGTACTCGAATGAGAGTACAAAGTACTACCAAAACTAGGACCACCGGAAAATAGTGAGTAAACTCCATATTTATTGAGACCTTGAACAAAGAATTAACCTTTATTAATATGAAAAACATAACTTGTATGTTATCTATGTATATTATCTATTGAATAAATTGAATAGATGAGACTTTTACGAGGGGTTTTTACTTAATGATGATCCATACCAACTCAATGAAGTAATAGTTATTTACGTAATTAGTGGGATATGGATATAATTAGCACACGCATGTGAAGTTTGCACGTGTATTCACATAGGTGCGTTAATAATTCCTATCACACGTATTACGTACAAAATTTTATCTACAACTGTTTATTAGCATCATCAATAGTACATATATCATAAAATTGGGAAAAGAATTCAATCCAACGTATTTTTAATAATATTGAATGCAAACCGAGCTGCAAACATAAGGTACTGTGTATCATATTTTGTGACCATTACAACAAATACAAACAAAGCTATGGAAATAAAATAAATTAGTTATGTCATCAAATTGTCAAAGTTGAATGAACAAAAATCTATAAAAATGAGCTCAAGCGAAGACAATCACCTTTCGGAAATTGAAAATGGAGCTTCCAGTGTTATTTTAAATATTTAATTCTGGTATTAATATTTTTCTAGATTCTTATTGTAGCACTACGTGACATTACATGACAGTTGTAGATAAAACAATTCAACTTATTCAAATAATCATTAAAAAACATCTGATCCAATTGTTCAATAATGTACACAAAGAAATGCGAATTTTGTCTGAAATTTGTTCTGACAACTTGTACTTATGTGTCAAAACTGCAAAATTTTTCCAATTAGGAAATTCAATGACCTGTCAAATTAAATATAGCAATATAGCGTCCCAGGCAAGCAAAACTGTGGTTTTGGTATACACAAGGGTGTTTATTTTGAAGAAAAGTGGTTTTATTCGGATTTGAGCGTTTGGGCTTTCACGCTCTTGCGCACTTTGAGATTTTTAATTTCACATGTTCCTACTGTGCGACGTTGTCACTTACCCATAAATTACTGATTATGTATGTTGTTATAGATAATGTCTCAAAAATGATGATAAGTATAAATTAAATCCACAGAGTGTTCAGAAGGGGTTAATATGTCACTGTGCAGTAGTAATTTAGGACTATTCCCAGCACATCAAAGAGTTCCAAGTATCGATTGAAAGTGAACCCTATGAAGAGAGTACTTTTCTTGAATAATTCCAATTGTATGGTCAGAACCAAACCATTCAGATAGATACAATATACAAATTATTGTGATTGGCATCATCACTCATAAAACAAACTTTAAAGAGGACTATTTCAATCTCAAATGAGATGTGATCGTTGTACTATAAGTAGAATTCAGAAAAATACCAAAACAATTTGTGAAAAGTGTGGTATCCTGCCATTTAATAACTGTTTTGCTATACAATATCCCAATTAAAAATTCACCGGTTCCGTAAAATGTATGACAAATGGTACGTACGTAATAAATAATAGAATAGTATATTATTAAACGAGCAATTTATGATAGCCATAATTCACGATGGGTGACGTCACCCAAGTGAATTATGGCCATAAATTGCGAGTAGAATACTATACTTTGTCCACGACACTTAATTTATTTATTAATAAATAAAAGTCAGTAGCGATTTGGCATATTACTAACCTCAAAATGTTGTTGCAGCTATTTCAAATAATTTGACATATATAGAGATGGGCGATACTGTAAAAAGTTTCAATACAACGTACCGTTATAAATATATTGTTTTAAAATACTTAATATTAGAAAATATCGTTATGAAAAGTATCAATACTAAAAATTACAATATTTTATAGATACGATATATGTCAGAAACAAATTTCCTGAACAAAATACACAGATTTAATAGTTTATTTCATATTGTACCCCCATCTCTAGTCGTGAATTATGAACCATAATACACTACAGTATATTATGAACCATAATTCACGACAGTTGATATATGGGTACCATATACCTATAGTTAGGAGGTAAAATATTGACTTATTATTAGGTGGCCGTGGACAAAGCTTTATAAGCAGGATTCATAATATCAAGTATAAATTGAAATAGTAGCCTTATCACAGTGAGTACTCATGCAAGTGGAATAGAAGGATTTGAAAAAAAAGGTAGATTTTCTTGCCCTTCCTACAGGTCCACCTGGACATTCTTCAACCGTGAAAGATCCTAAATTTAGGGCAAAGTCTAAAACAGTCTTATTGAACTTCTTTTTATATTCTTCTATTTTGATATTAACTGGTAAGTTGTTTGAAAAGGTTTGATACAAGCATAATCTGTTGATTTTTTTGGACCCAACAGTCTATGTGATGGCAGATTATAATTTCTAATTGTTGTTATAATTATGTATCAGCCTAATGCTGTATATTATGTTGTTTTGTCTACGACTATTTTTTATTTTTATTATTATTAGTATTATTATTATTACATGATAAGGGCAGAGGACCAAGTCATATTTTGCCCATAATAATTTACAGAATATAAATAAAACAATAACTGACACTAAGCCTAAAAAACTACAGATCGAAAATATAGGAGTCTATTTGATTTTTGAAACTCTTAACGTTTTCCCAGTCAATTATTTGCTGAGGAAGACCATTCCAAATATCGAAAATTCTGTTACTTATAAAGTTTTGCCCATAACGAGTTCTAAAAGGCTATCTCTTCGGCTTTAAGGAGTGCCCACGGACACGGTCGTCTAAATTGAGGGGACAATAAGGTCACCTCGGAGACGTCTTTCTTCGAATGTTGTAAGATTGGCCATGGTTAATCTCTCTTGGTTCGTAGCTCTAGCATGGCCAAAAGACAATCTGGTTGCGCGTATTTGCACTTTTTCTAGCATTTCACGATCTCGAGCTAAATCTGGATACCACGAAGGCCCGGCGTATTCAAGTATGGGTAGGACAAAGGACTTATAAAGTTTGCAATAGGTTTGGAAAAATTCTTAAACATTTTTTTTATCAGGAACAGTTCGCTCGTTTATAAATATGAGAAATATGATCACTCCACGTAAGTTTCGAGTTTAACAAGAAACTGTTATGTTGTTGACGGATTCTTACATGTATGAACTTAGGATATTTAATGAAACTCTTAATTTTCTTCAACATTTATTTTGGGTCGACATGATACATCAATCTGACAAATAATCAACTATTGACTAAGTTGTTTCCATCGAAACTATTGAAAATAACCTTAAGGAGACTTCACATAACACGCCCCTTTTTTATAAATAAAAGAACACTAACGACAAATAACAAAAATAGAAGTAAACAATTTACCAGAATAACCTCAGTCATTTTCTGAAAATGTAAACCGTCTGGGTCTAACTATTGTTCTACCACTTCTGGTTTGAACAGAACTTTGTACAACTTTGGGTTGAGCATCAGGCTCTGAAGTTAGTGATTCTAAATCAAAAAAACTACTTGAACTTTCACTCGAACTTTCGTTATTTTCTAAAACAGTACTACGTGTTGCGGAAGCCGTTTTTAGAATATGTTTTCTGTTGCGACGATACTGAACACCATCAGGAGTTCTTACGGTATAAGATCTAGGAAAAGGACCAACCTCAACTACTGTTGCTGGAAACCATGGGGACGAGGGACATTTCTGATAATAAACCTCATCTCCACATTCTAATGTTGACAAATCTTTGACTGGCTTATTATTATAATTTTCCTGTATATTCGCCTGTTTCTTTTCAATAAAATTACTATACTGATCAAAATCTATGTTTGGGTTTTAAAACATTTTCACTTACAGGTAATTTCGTCCTTAAAGTACGAGACATTAGCAACTGTGCTGGAGAATAGCCACATTCGAGTTCAGTATTTCTGTATTGCAAAATACCAATGTACGGATCTGAATTGTGTTCTAGGCATTTGTTAAAAATACCTTTAATAGTTTGTACTGTCGTTTCAACAAGTCCATTGCTTTGAGGATAGTTTGGACTAGACGTTTGAGCCGTAATGTGCCAATCATTCAAAAATGACCTATATTCATAGGACGAAAATGGAGGACCATTATCAGACATAACTACCATAGGTATGCCATGTCTGGCAAACATCGATTTTAAAGTCATTATCACTTCCTTCGCGCTAGTATTGGTCATTGGATAAATTTCAAAAAACTTCGAATAATAATCCACCAATAGTAAATATGTGACTTTAGCGTAATTGAAAAAATCAACGGCGACTTTTTGCCATGGAAGCGTAGACGGTTCGTGTGGTAGGAGGGACTCATGACTATTAGACCTTCTGTATTTAATACAAGACTGACAATTTTCCACTTTATTTTTTATGTCAACTGACATGTTTGGCCAGTAGACTACTGAACGAGCGAGACGGAGACATTTATCAATGCCCAAATGACCTTCATGGATTATATTTAATATAGATTTTTGTAAAGACTTAGGAATTACTATTTGATTATTTTTAAAGACAATACCATTGACAACATGTAATTCCGATTGATAATTGTAGTATGGTTTGACTTCTGAATCAACACCATTTTTTGAATTCGGCCAACCATTAAAATAGAATTTGCTTACTGACTGTAAAATTTCATCTGACAGAGTAGCTGACTTAATTTCTTCCAATTTCTCAGGCGAAACAGCGACATTATCAACAAGTAAATTGACGTGTATATTTAATTCCTCTTGAATATTTTCAAGTCATTTGAAGTGGATATGGACACTTGTACTTATCGAGAAGTGGTGCAGCAGTTTGAAAAACATTGCAAGCCAAAAAAAATCTCACAATTGAGAGGCACAATTTTTTAATAAGGACACAAAAAGAAGATGAATCAGTAGAAGACTTCATGACTGCTTTGAAGAATCTGAGTCTTTCATGTGAGTTGGGCGCGCTTAAGGAAAGTTTGGTATGTGACTTGTTTATTATAGGCTTAAGTTCTAAGCTACAAGCTATAAAGGAAATATTGTTGAGAGAAGAGTCGCTAGATGTAGAAAAAGTCTTAAATATTTCTAAAAGCATTATTGTCACTCAATTACAAGCACAAAATTTAAATAAAAGTAGTGAAGCAGTAGTTTATAAGATAGAAAGTCGAAGTGCCAAATATAAAAATAATCAAGGTAATTATTCTAGTCAAGGAACAAGATTTAAAAATAATAAAAATTATTCTAATGGTCCAAGTACCAGTTTTGAAAATAGTCATAAAAATAGTAGTAGTGGTCAAAGTCGTGGTTATTATAATAATTGTCAAAATACAGATCAAAGTAGAGGTCAATTCCTACATTATGATAGGAAGAAGTCTTATAATCATAAGTATCAGCCTAACAATAATAAATGTAGTAGCTGTGGTCAAATACATAGAGATAAATGTCCAGCATTTGATATCATATGTCATTCTTGTAATAAAAGAGGTCATTTTTCGAAATATTGTAAAACTACACAAGTCAGAGTGGTAAATAGAAGTATCAACCATGATAATGCTGATAATAATAGTGAATCCTGTTTCGTAATAAAGTCTATTTATAAGGTTGATCATGTAATTGGTAACGCTAATGTCAATAATGAATGGACAGTCAACTTAGCAATTAATGAATTAGAAATAAAATGTATCTTGGATACAGGTGCAGAAGTCAATGTTATGTCTTTTATGGTATTTAAGAGTTTTAATATCAACAATAAAATTTTACCAACTAATGTGAAACTGAGGTCATTTTCTAACAATGTGTTACCAGTAATGGGTCGAGTCATTTTAAACAGTGTTATTGATGGTAAAGAAGTAGAATTAGAGTTTATAATAGTGGACATGTCTTGTCAAACTATTTTGGGTCTTAATACCTGTCAGAAATTACAATTAATTAAAAAAATATCAGTAATTGGTCATGAGTCATTGATGAATGAGTTTTCAGATGTTTTTAGTGGTCTAGGATGTTTACCTAACTCTTGTCATATAGAAATTGATAAAAATATTTCACCTGTAATCGAGCCACCTCGCAGAATACCATTTAGTCTGCACAATAGGTTAAAAGAAGAGTTGGACAGAATGTTATCTATAGGGGTGATAGAAAAAGTCAATGAACCAAGTGAATGGGTTAGTTCAATAGTAGTAGTAGAAAAGAAAAATAAGTAATTAAGAGTTTCATTAAATATCCTAAGTTCATACATGTAAGAATCCGTCAACAACATAACAGAAACCAAGATCGGTTTGTGTTCATACCGTCTGTCCACTGATGGAATACTGATTTTGCGGGTTATTATTTCCGACGTGTAGCACGACACACTTATCAATGTTCAAAGGCATCAACCAATTGGAACACAATTCTTGTAGTTTATCAAGATCATTCTGAAAACTTGAATAACTGATGTTGGGATTTCTGTGAAGTTTCATGTCGTCAGCATAAGCCGAAATTGAGCGAGATAGACAGTATCGAAGATCACTGGAATATGCGGTGAATAGTAGGTGTCCAAGAACGGAACTTTGTGAACCTTGTGAAAAGGCTGAAAACCATTTGTTGAGAGTACCTCTTATGCCAATATGATCGAGCTTCAGTAGAAGTTTCCGTTTTGGCACTCTGTCAGAGGCTTTCTAAAAGTTAAGGTAAATTATGTCTAAAGAATGTCTGTCATTGAGTTCTTTAAACCAATCGTTGGTACAGTGTAGTAAATTGGTTGAAGTGGATCGACCCTTAATGAAACCATGTTGGAGGTTTGGGATTACATTTTCCCGCAACAAAAATTCGACATTTGGTCGGCAACAATGGATTCCATTACTTTGGAGATAATGGGTAAGAGGCTTATCGGACGGTAATTGTTTGGATCCAATTTATTACCTTTTTTAAATATTGGGGTGACTGATGCTAATTTCAGGTTGGCGGAATACAGCCTCCCGAAAACGAGGAGTTCATGATTTAGGACAGCGGAGATGATAGTGTGTGAGCATAATTTTTAAGGAATAATGCAGGCAATCCATATAGATCTGGGGAGGAATTGGTTTAAAGAAGTAACAGGAGATCCAGAATTTGGTTTGGGGGAAAGGTGATATTGTGAAGTGGTGCTTCGATACGATTTCCTAACAATGCTGGTAGTGCATCATCAGGTGGTTCGTTTGTAAGAACATTAACGAAAGACAAAGCAAGAATTTCAGCTATTTCGTAATCAGAGCAAAGGCTTCCATGTTCTTGTTGTAAAGATGGGGGTGGAAACTTTTGAGGAAAGCAATGTGCAAATGTATTTATAAAACTTTCTGCTACTACCACTGTTGACAATGTTTTTTTCATAGCTTTGTTTAGAGCCAAATAGTTGCTGTTTCAGTTGGTTAGAGAATCTTCTATGCGTTAGGAAGTCAGAGAGATGAGAAGATCGTTTATATTTTCTCTACAAGTTCCGCTTGTGTTTCAGCATCTGTAGAAGTTCCCGGTTAATCCATAGTTTTAGTTTGTTACGGTATGCTCATCGTTCGGTAGTATTCTCCTCGAGACATTTAGTTGTGATAAAGAGGAATTTGTTCCATATTTATGTACAATTGTTTGAGTCACATAATTCTTCATCCCACTCGATTTGAGACAGAGAATGATTGACTTTGGCATAATCTGTTGACTTAAGTATCGAATGGTGAAGTTCTTATCCGGGAAGGGGTATGTCCATTTTTGCAGTTAGGACAGCATGATCGGATTTTCTTACCGGAGAACATACTTCTAGAGATGATATTAAATGGTCATCATTTGTAAATACGAGGTCAAGAGTTGATGGAAAGTTATTGATTCGTAAGCGGGTGGGTTCGTGGATTAGTTGCGTTAAATTGCTCTTTAGAACACTTATTGTATTGAGCATATGAATTCGCTATATTTAGCCATAAGCGAGCAAAGATTTGTGTAAAAAAGAGACCATTCGACAAAGGATATGGACGAAGAGCTATTGGCCAAATGTAACGATTCTAGGAAGTCCGTTGACGTATTTGATTGTCAGATTATCTTCACCATTTTGCGTACGGGCATTCAGCTGTGTACGGAGATCCTACAAGCATTGTTGCTGTACTGGTGTCTTGTCATCAATTATCGATAAGCCTCTAGTGCCCGTATGTTCCAAAAAACTTCTAATAACGATATTTCTTATTTTTTTTTAAATTAAGATGAACAGTAATAGGGTATAGTAGCAGTGTATGGTACTTTTAATATTGAAAAATAATAATTATCGTTTACACTACATTTTTCGAACGTAATTTCATTAAATAATCATCATGTAGTTAATCACTAGAATGTGATTATCTCTGAAACCGTTAAAATTTGGGGATACTAACAGATATAAGTACCTTTTTTGATGTAATGATGTAGATTTAATTATTTTTCCCAAAAGTAGCACTAATGTAAGAGGCGAAAAAGTTTTGCGTACATTTATGCTGCATACGTGGCCTATATGGCGCCCTCTACAAAATACATCGAAATAGGTGCAAAATTATTATTTCTTAAATCCAAAAACCCCCATATACGTCAAAAAGCGTTGAAGTTATTGTAAAAAACGAAGATAAAAGTTTCATGTTTAATACCCTGTATCTCTTTTAATTTCAACATTTTATTAAGGCTAGTTGATTTAAATCGAAATATTTTAAGGTGAAGACTATAATGTACTTCTATTTACAATTACTCAAGGACCACCCTGTAGATATAAGGTATGAACAATTTGAGGGGTCGAGCGACTTGATCGGATAATTGGGAAAAAAAAGGATAATAAATCATTTCTTTGGAAATTCATAGAGATAAGTACCTATTCATTTTTCAATTTCAAGAGCCGATTCTTTTTACCAAAGGAGTCCTTCATATTATGCACTTTAGAAGACAGGAGATGTTAAGCGCCAGTTACTTTTAACGCACTAGCACATTGATTCCCAAAGTGGTCCAGGTGGACCTCCAGGGGTCCACGGGAGCCTGACAGGGGTCTACGCTTGCGTGGAAAAAAATGGGGGTCCACAACTCGTTAACGGGGGTCTATAAAAATGTATTAGGTGACCCGACTTGACTTCTCCTATGAATATAGGAAGACAATATTATAAGAAGCTCAGCAATTGTTTTTGTAAGAACTTGCATATTCCATATTCAGAAAGAGCGTATCAAGACTCGACGATGCCGCGCCGCCCGCCCGCCTAGTTAAAGTCGTGTCTGAACTTGCATGAACTTGTTGGATTTTTCTCTAATATAAATACGAATGCGAATGATAAACATTACTCAGTTGTTTCCGGAATTTCAAAAAAGAAAGTGTACCTATATAAGTGTTCACCAGTGACGGAAGTAGTTTTCAGACTTTTGAAAATTAAAGTGAATTGATATTATTATTTGCCAGTGTTGGAAAAGTAAGTACCTACCTATCTATTGGTTAGCAACTTGTATCTGCGGGAAAAACAAACCCACAAACGGTAGGTTCTGAACCATTCCAAGAATAAAGATTTCATAGGTCAAGGAAAATTATAACAGCTACTCGAGCTTAGCACTAATGAGGAGCTCAAAGTAGCATTCAAAAGAGGGTATCAATCATTTTGGCTGCAGGCACAAATACCTGAAAAATATCCAGGACTGTGGGGAATTGTGCAAAAATTTCTCATAGCGTTTCCTTCGTCATATCTTGTCGAACGCAGTTTTAGTGCCGTAACAAACTTGTTGACAAAAATACGGAGCAGATTAAATATTACAGAGCGAGGAGATTTACGGTTATACTTAACTAAACTCAAGCCAAATATTGATAATTTGCTGTCAATTCACCAAGTACATCCCTCCCATTAAAATTATAACTTTTATCTCAGATTACAATGGTAATCTGAGATAAAAGTTAACATCAAAACTAATAATGATTATTATTTCAAAAACAGTCGCAATATAATCAAAATTTTAATTATATTGCGACTGTTTTTAAAATAATAATCATTATGATTTTTGATGTTAAATTTTGATTCTACTAAGACTATTATAACAACATAATTAAAAGTGTAGTAATTTTTGTGTTTGAATAAATAGCTACAAAACAAGAAAAGATTTATTTTTACTTTTTACCACTCCGAAGTGGGAGCTTATTGGTTTCTTGTACTGTGAGTCAATCTTAGAATACAAAAAAGTAAAGTAGGAATCCAACTGTTGGATGAAGACGCTTTTTAGACTGGCCTTGAAACTTAGCTTAAATGACAATACTCACAGCATAATCAAAGCAATATAAATTCTCACATTTTTTTCGAAAACTTTTAACTCATAGTTGATTGAAAAATAGCCACAACACAGATTTACATAGACATATACTTTTTTCGGGTTTTGGAAGTAAGTTAGTAAATATAATAGCTGCAGGGGGTCCACCAGATCCAGCAAAATGTTTAAAGTGGTCTATGAGAAAAAAAAGTATGGGAACCTCTGCACTAGCACGTTATATAAAAAAAAAGTACGTTCGTTATTTTGTTTTAAATGTTTAAGCGAATTACTGAAAAACATTTGCGTGTTTAAAACATATCAAAATTATATGTATCTACTACATAATGTCTTTTTTATTATGGCATCATCCATTTTCTTTCTTCTACTAGGATTTTTGTCAAAAATTTGTATCTATTGCTTGACCTACAAACCAGCCTGTGCTGGCCAAATACTGTTAAGGAAGATTCCAAAAAATCGACAACTTTGATATTTTATAGAAATCCTGCTCGAAAAAAAATATACAAATTTGTCTTGAATAATTTAAATTGAAACAGTAACAAAAAATTACTGTATAGTTGCTTATACAAGTAAACTAACAGCAACTTAAATAATTTTTGAAGAGCATTAGAGACAACAGCCTTATGTTTGTTGGGTATGTAAGCCAATTAATACCCATTGTCATTAAAATCATGTTCTGGACTTTTTTCTTTCATACTAGCATCTCCTTTTCTGCTATAATTTGTTTTTCATTGTACTTTTTATTGAGCATCTAATCAGCAACATATTTTTTGTCTTTTTAATGAGTTATATCATCTCAAGAGCAACTCTCAAAAGAGTTGGTATTGCCATCATTTTCTCCATTGTCATTTGAACAAAAAATTCGTCGTTAGAGCACGAAGAAAACTGAATTTTTAGATATTTGAGACCTTGTTTGGCTTGGTTGTGAAACAATGTTATGGATATAAAATAAACCAATTAATGCTTTAGAGTGTAGGTTCAATTGATATTTAAATAAAATGGGATAGAGATAAGCATTAATAAAAGGTTAAATTAACTTACCATCATTTGGAAATGTTGAGATTGTAGGTGTCTGCATAGCACTTAGTGGCCATAATCCCCTTTGATTTGGCAAACCTGTCCCACTTGGGCTGCCCAACATTTTTTATGGGACTCTCCAGTTTAACTAGTAGTAGGAAACCTGTAGTGTAACAAGAGTAAAAAAACATATTTATCTTTTTTGATATCAAGTATTTAGAAAGAAAACGCCAAAGATGTAAGATACAGAAAAATTATCATTCAATGTTGCCTGTTGGGGAATCTATGTTCTTGTGATAAATAAAATCATGATGCACTGAGTACTTATTTGGAGAAGTTCTGTATTTGTTCAGGAAATTAAACAGTTTGTTTAAAAAAATATGTAACAAATGAGTTCCTTCAGATGGAATTATGTGTAACTATTGTGATGACAAATTAATAAGTATTTTGTTTCTCAAAATGATGTAAATAGGGGTGTGAATAAAAAACATTTATGATTCATCGCAAAAATTTATCAAATTCAAAATTGTTTATATTCCAATAAATTGAATTATATTTATCCATTCATAATATCAATGTCAAATACAGTATACTGTTGAAGCATCATCAAAGTTGAGAGAGTTGGTGGAGATATGACTTATTTTATAAAATGTACATAATAGAAGCAACAGAAACTCCTTTACATTCAAGTACTAAATGATATATTTTTCATAGAATATATTATAATCTTGCAACTTGCAACAAAAGTCTTTAATAGAATAAAAATGCAAAAGCCAGATAGTACAAATTATATTTCAAAGTATGTGTGTAGGCTGACAATCCTGATCATGTTACTCTTACTCAACTATCAGCTACACTCGCTTCGCTATGCTCGCTCGTGTATCTAATAGTCTTTGGCTGCTAAAGCTCTAAAGCTCATTTTCTGTCCTTGTGGCACGATATACTATCATCTACTTAGTAGTAGTAGGTGTACACTGCAGTGGAAGTATGTGGAAAATGCAAAAATTGGCATAAAATTTCCTATCAACATGGGTCGTTGGAGCTTTAGTTTTCGAGATACAGGGTGATAAGTTTACCCATACAATAGGTAAAATATCATAAAAATCAATGCTATTGAGTGTTTTCAGAAATTATAACTTTTTGTGCTCGTTATGGAAGCGTGTTTATTTACAAAAAGGTTGCATAGGTTCTTACATTGTCAACTATCTTGAAAACAGTGCACCCTGAGACAAAAACGTAGGATGACTTTTCTCCTTTAAACAAAATGAAGTACTCACCAAAATTGTCATAATTGCATTAAAGCCAGTGAGGTAGAAATTATTCAATAAAAAAGGAAACAACAAGACCAGATCTCCACCTCTGGATTGAATAATTTTTCGTCGGGAGTATCATAGAATTAAATCATGTACTTCAATTAGTGAACAATTTCGAGTTATTCTGATCAGTCAATTTTTAGATATTCGAAAGATATAAATTTTTTCAAGAATTTCAACATCCTGTATCTCAAAAACTAAAGCTCCTAGTTTCGCATTTCCTACATGCTCCTTCAGTTTGTAAAACCTACTTATTAACATCACTGTCGTATCGGGTCATACTATTTACACCCGTCTTGCCGCATCACGCAAGGACTTCTGAACATCAACAGACCCAAAAGAAAATGATATTCATGCTTCACAATAGACTATGAAAAAACTTTTAGAGACAATAGTGATACTGTCCAGGATGAGGACCCCTTGAAAGCCGATGATTCTTCCGACAACGATTAGGTGGAAGATTTAAATTCTTCCGGTGACATTCCAGTGGTCAAACTGGCCCATTCTCAAGCATACTCAAACAACATAAATGTAAAAAACTCAGAAAAAAATGTTGATATCAAAGCCGAAAATTATATATAGTATATATAACAGCTCTACAACAGGCCATGAACGCCTAAGGCTTGATTGGCTATCCTCTTTTATGTTTTGCCACCTCTTCCCATCTGCGTATGTTTAACAGCTCTAGGTCCTTTTCTACTGCTTCTATCCACTTCTTTTCTGGACTTCTCCTCTTTCTTTTAAATCCAGTTCCTCTTCCAAGTACTTCTTTTGTTGCTCTGCTATTTGCAAGTCTCTCAATGTGCCCTAAGTAACTTATACGTTGCGACATTTACTACCGCCGATATCGGAGGGCTTTCATATAATTTCATGCTCCTGTTCTTCTGATCCAGATATCTTCTACTTTTCTTCCCCCATATATTCTTCTGAGTATTTTTCTCTCTCATATATCTAGTAATTTATCTTCTTTTTTATTCATGATCCACAGATCTGCTCCATATAAGACTGTCGGTCTTATGATCGTTTGATAAATTCTTTTTTGTTTTTCTGATACCGTTTTCGATTTAAATGTCTTCAATAGTGCCCCTGCTCTCCTGTTTCATTTCGTTATTCTTGTATTAATTTCTTCAGACTCATCATTTCTGTTATTGATATTAATTCCTAGGTAGCTTATTTCGTTTTTTTCTCTTTTCTCTTTCTTTATTGTCTAAAATACTCCGGAAACTCAGTTCTCTATCCAGTTGCTCATTACCTGTTCTCATTATCATGTATTTTGTTTTATGTTAATTTTCTCGCACTATTCTCCAGGCGTTTTAAAACTTCGATTAGCTCCTTCCTAGACCTTGATATTACCACTAAGTCGTCAGCATAGGCTAGACATTGTTGTTTGTAACTATATATTGTTCCTTTTCTGGTAATATTGCTCTCTCTTAATATGTTTTCTAGTGTGAAGTTGAATAAAGTTTTTGATATTGGGTCTTCCTGTTGTACTCTGGCTTTTGTTATAAAGCTATCTGTTTGCTGACCGTTTATGGAAACAGTGTTTGTTGTATCTTTCGGTATCTGTATCTGTAGAGTAAGGAGGGTGAGTGTAGGCTCACAGCACTTAGGCCACATGTGACCCATTGTACATCCTATAGTTTAGAATATTTGTGATTTTATTAATTTTGTATAAACTTTTTTTTTGTTCTCGCTATGTTTTGTTTTTTCAAATGTGTGCAAGATTTTTGCCGGCGGTTTACCCCTCATTATAATATACCTACAACAGAAATTGTGCAAACCTAACATTTTCTTTTTCTCAAGTGCAATGTTTATATCACTGCCTTCACTTATTATATTGATGTTCAAAAATTCCATAAATCTTTCAAAAATTATTCCCCTTATGTCGATTTGAATGAATGAATTGTTGGTCTCCCACATTGTTAGATATTTACAAAGTTGATTCTTTAAATCATAAATTTCATTTGTTCTTTTTATATTGTTGTTCAAATTTGTTGGGAGTACCAATATTTTACCCATTACAAATACTTACATTGAATAAGTAGATACTTACTTCTGAGTTAAATATTTTCCTGTTCCAAATATAGAATTGGTCCATCCAGCCTTCAGAAGTACTACTATGGATGATGATTAATAAGTATGTAACACTATAAAATACACTAGTTAGAATATTAATCCTTTAACTAGTTTTCAAACAAAAAAATAACAAATGAAAAATAACCACTGACGCAGCCCACAATATTTACTATAGCCATTTTTAACATAAATGGATTTTAAATGTCACCACAACAAACGATTAAAAGTTTTGTAACAATATTCACGGGCTTCATTTCATCTGTAAATAACTTGACGACGCTCATTTTATCTCTTATATTCATAAAATAGAAGTATTTTATGCTTATATTTCACACGGATCTCGGAAATGTCATATTTTCTTTTAGGTGTTTACCGACAATTTACACCACCACCATAGAACATCAAAGATATTCATGTTCACGTTGGCACAGTTGGCAGTAAAGCTTCTATCTATCAAATCATCTGAAAGTGAAGGATGGCAGATTGATAGTATTCCATGGAGATAGACATGCTACAAAAATCTAATCGAAAACCATGGCCACCATGTCGAAAACTTAATGAGATGGTGACCGAAAGTGTTGACCATAGATAATATATGGTGACATGCCAGGGGTGTGTTTATAAACTTACTCCGAGTTACATCTAGAGTCACGTGGTTTATATGGATGGCTGATCCCAACGATTATAAACCCTACAGGATTGCTTATTCGCTTGAATCTTTCGTCGGTGCTTACGTCACCAGTGGACCTCGACCGATTTAAAATATACTGCAATCGTTAATATTTTCCACTTTTTTCTAGTTATTTGCAAAAAATATTAATAAATTAATTTTTTTTGGTGATAGGTTATTTTAAAAAGTTATGTTTAGTTGTATAAGTAGTTATAAAATATAAATAGACGTTTGAAACTATAATTTTGAATTGAAGAAACTTGCTTATAATCTATTTTGCACAGAAACAGAAGCAAATCTAAGAGATGTCATTATGGGTTAATTGATGGGTAAACTCAGAATTATATATTTTTTTTCTTATATATATATAATCAAAAAGCCCTTCTACCATATAGTATGGTGTTGGGAGGTATTTTCTTCTTATCCATGTACGAATTTCCACCATTCCTTCTTGTTTTTTGCTTTTTCTTCCGCCTCATTCCACGTCAGATTTCTCTCTTTAAAGATTTCTGCAATTGTTTTGTCCCAGGTAATTTTTGGTCTACCCCTTTTTCGTTTGTTCTCTGGTATTGCCTGCCATACTTGTTTCACTACTCTGTTATTCTTCAATCTTTGCAAGTGCCCCCACCAGCTCAGTTGCCTCTTTTTTATAAAATCTAATACGGGTTCTACTTCTAGCTCATCTCTTAATGTCTGGTTTCTAATACGATCCTTCCTGGTTATCCCTTTCACTCGTCTTAGATACTTCATCTCCGTCGCCTGGATCTTACTCTTCTGTCTGTCGTTTATTACCCATGTTTCGCATCCGTATGTTAGTATTGGTCTGTATATGGAGTGGTACACTTTCATTTTTGTTGTCCTAGATATTTCCTTCCTGTTTATAAATTTGTTATTCATTGCATAATAACATTTAATGGCTTTGTCAACTCGTGTATTGATTTCTAATTCCTGTCTGCCAGTATTTTCGATTATAACCCCTAGATATTGGTAATCTTTTACTTGTTCTATTTCCGAATCATTTAAGCAAATGTTTAGTTCCTCATGATCTTCTGTAATTGCCATCACCTTTGATTTTTTCCTCATCAGCGAATCGTTCCATAGGTTAATATTCGTTTGTAGATTTTTTCTTGTGTTCGCCATTATTACGATGTCATCCGCAAACGCGCATTCTCCTACTTTTATTCTTTGCATATTGTGGTATCCGACATATAGTTTTTTGGTGTTTTGGCTACACTCTTGAATGATATGATCCATAAATATAATAAATAGTGTTGGGCTCAACCCACCTCCTTGTCTCAGTCCGTCATGCGTTATAAATGTATCTGATCTCATATTTTTACTAATCACATAATTGTTCGTTCTTTTATACATTGCTCTAATATTTCCAATCAGCTTTTCGTTCACATTTCTTCTATATAAACTTTCCCATATCTGCGTCCTAGGTACACTGTCAAATGCTTTTTCTAGGTCTAAAAAGGCAAGATACGAATTTTGTGTGTTAGCTGTTTTCTTCTCTATTATTTGTTTTAATGTAAAAATGTGGTCTTGTGTGCTTCGTCCTTTCCGGAATCCACTTTGTGCTTCTGCTAGTGTGTGCTCTACTTGCTCTATTAGTCTTCGGTTTAGAATTTGTTCATACAATTTTAATGCGGTACTTAATAAAGTTATCCCTCTATAATTGTTACAATCCATGCTATCCCCTTTCTTAAAAATTGGTAATATTACACCCATTTCCCAATCTTCTGGTATTTCCTCTTTTTTCCATATTTTGTTGAATAGTTTTCTGATTGTTTCCTTTCCTTGTTGCCCTATTTTTTTTATCATTTCAGACGTTATTTTGTCATGTCCTGGGGCTTTTCCGTTTTTCAATAATTTTATAGCTTCTTCTAGCTCGGTTATTGAAATTTCTTCTACTTTTTCTTCTTCTTCTCTTCTTTGTATGTTTATCTTCTTTGCCGTATTTTTTGTTATATTCTCTTTAGTATTCAGCAAATTGTAAAAGTACTCTTTCCACCGTTCCATTATTTTCTCTTCTGACGTTAGCGTCACACCCGTTGTATCCTTGATTCCTAATGTTAAGCTGATCTTCTCCTTTCTCATGCTCTTTAGTACCTTGTAAAAAAGTTTTTGATTGTTTTGTCTGTTCTTCTCCATTTTATTTCCAAAATCCTCCCATGAATCCTTTTTCGCATTTTGTACTAATTTTTTGACCAATTTTTTTTGTTTTTTGTAGTCGTCATAATTTCCCTGCGTTTTATTTGTCAGGTACTTTCTCCAAGATTTTTTCTTGTCTTGTATTTGCTTCTTAATTTCGGTCGTCCACCAAACTGTTTGTCTTTTCTTGTTATTTGTTTTCAAGGTCCCACATGTGTTTTTTGCCGCTTCTAGTATTGTATTTTTAATTTTTTGCCACAATTCTTCTACAGTCAGATCTTCTATGGTTACCAGTTGTCTTTCTAATTTACAATTTACTTCCACTTCGTTTTTTCTTGCAATGTTTGCTTCATTTAATTTGTATGCTTTTATAGTTTCATGATCTAGTTTTTCTTTTCTATTTTGAACTGGTTCGGTGTGTGTGTTTCCTTTAATCTTTGCCACTACTAGGTAATGGTCACTTCCTATCTCTGGTCCTCTTTTAACTCTGACATCCATAATATATTTCTGGTTTTCTCTGCTTGTAACTATGTAGTCTATGATAGATTTTTCTCCTCTACTCTCTACCACCCTTGTGTATTTGTGTATGTCTTTATGTTCGTAGAACGTATTTGCTATAATTAGATTATTTAATTGACAGTAGTCCATCATCCTTCTCCCATTATTGTTCATCACCTCTTCTCCGAAACGTCCAATTGTTTTTTTGTACTGTGTATTATCTTTTCCCACTCTTCCATTAAAGTCACCTACTACGTAGACATTTCCTACACAATTTTCTGTGATTTCTTCTAGTTGTTCCCAAAAAATGTCTTTTTTATCTGCTCTTTCGTCTTCATTTGGGCCGTATACTATTATTAATGACCATCTATCTCCGCCGTTTTCCTTCATTTCTATCAGTAAAATCCTTTCTGAGTAGCAATTCCATTTTTGTATTTTGTGTAATATTTCTTTGTTTATTATGCAGCCTACTCCCGCCTCCGCTCTCACGTTCTGCTTGACTCCGCTATATATTAATATGTGTCCATTATCTAGTTCCATTGTTCCTTTACCTTTCTTTTTTGTTTCTGTTATTGCTAAAATATCTAGTTTCATTTTTTCAAACTCCTCTTGTAGTTCTTTTTCCTTTTCTCTTATGCTTCTTATGTTCCATGTTCCGAGTTTCCATGCCCTATCCTTATTCATTGCTTGTTTCGTTATATTTTTCCCATTAGCCTTCCTCTTGCTTAGTTTTTTGACTTCTGTAACTCTTCTTTCTCTTTATTCCATTTCCATTCTTCGCCATTAATGGTTAATTTGCGGAAACCAATTTTAACATCCTTCCCTTGCTGTTTTTCTATTTTTGCTCTCTCGCGAATTTGTTTCCCCATTTCTCTCTCTTTTTTGTTTAAATCCGGGTTTATAAAGTATCTTTCGTTCCTTATTTCCTTCAGCTTGTGTTTGTTTCGCATTATTTTCTCCTTATCTTCTTTGTCATTGCATTCGATTAGGCACGTTTTGTCACCAAGTTTTCGCACTTCTTTTATCTTTGCCTATACGTTCAGATTTTTTTCAAGAAATTTACTAATTTTTTCTTTAAGTTCCTCTTGGGTTGTACTTTCTATTCTCACTCCAATAAGTATAAAATTTTTATCTCTTTTTTCTTTTTCCAGCCACTCCACTGTTTTCCTAATATCGCTTAGTTCATTAGTAATTTTTTCATTTTCCGTTTTTATTTCCGCATAATTATTTGTAAGTTTTCTGTTTTCTTCTCTTACTATTTTTATTTCGTCTTTGAGTTCCTTATGTTCAGCTCTCATATCTTTGATTGCATTTTTCATATCAAGCATTTCTGATTTCATGTCTCTCATTAAATCTAATATTAGATCCAATTTTCCATCGTTATTTTTGTCCATCCTCGTAGGTGTTCGGTATATTTTCTTATCCCTTTTGAAGACTTCCTCCTCTTCTTCGTTTCCTTTCGATCTTCTTCTTTTGTTACTCTCATCGGTAGAGTAGTCACTCTCCATTTTTATTTTTCCTGAAGGCTCGCGGAAAGGATAGGCCCACCTCAACGGTTCAGAAGCTTTCTCCTTATCAAGCCTTCTTTATTTTAGATCTGGCAACAACGCAATGTTTTGTGACAAGGTTTCGCCTGTTAATTATTGATAAACGTTAAACATAAATTTTTTGTTTTACTGTTCTAACTCTGGTTCTAACTACCTTTCGCTTAGGATTATTCGCACAATTTTATACCACTGCACTAAATGCCTCTAGTTCACCCTTCTACAGTACTTTCCCGTAATTAAATTTCACTACAATGCCTGAAATAAGGTGAAATCGTAGGAGAAAATTAAGTTTGTTATTTCTCGATTTAGCACCTATTTTTTTTTTCTTATGGGGAAAATAAAATAGACGCCTCATACACTAATAACAAATTTATTAATAAACAATTTTTTAAAACCTGTATCATCTCTTGTGGTACTCACACATTTTCTCTTCAAACATTTTTTTCTCTGGGATTGATAGTTATTATAAATAATCCTAATATACTTGTTCGAAGTTTACAAAGGTGGATTCATGCAAGCAAAAATTTAAACTTACATTACTTTAAAACTAAAACTAAGAACTTATAAAACCATGTAATGTAGATGTTTATGCCAGAAACTGAGAAGCTAAGGCATTCTTTTTAGTTTTAGCTTATATCTTAATTTCTTATTTTTTTGCATGATCATCTACATTACATGGTTCTCTGTTCTAAGTTTTAGTTTTAAATTAATTTTAATTTTTGCTTGCATGGGGAAATGTATAAATTGAAACGCGAATCCAAAAATTTTTTGTATTTACACTGAAATAATGTGCTTCGTATTTATAGACTTTCTTGATTGACAATTATTAATAAACAACACCTTCAAAATTGAAAAAACGGATAAAATATCGTCAAAACACACTTTGTAAACAAACGATAAACCATAAAATTGAAAAGGTTAGGTCCAGTGATGACGTATTTGTCCGACTTGAGCGAGGCGAACACAGAGTTGAATGGAAATAAGCAATCCTGTAGGGTGTATAATCGTTGGGCTGATCCATCATCTAGAGTAAGTAAATAAACGATACTGAGCTAATCTTTAACTCTGGAGTAAGTACGTGAACGCACCCCAGGCTGTTGTGACGTCACGTGGAGAGATAACCTTATATTTCAGTCCATTCAGTCTAATCTATGCATTCAGTCATTCACTTTTCATTTTCACAGCTCTTTCCTCTGTCATTCGTGCCCTTTTATTTTATATTATTTTTGTTTCCCCTTACGTCGTTTAAGCATGGTTTTCAGTTTTCAACTTTCGGCATTTATAATAGAACTGTCCTCAATAGAAATATGAGTGGCCACAAACAATACGGCAATGCATTATAATTACTGTGATGAATAATTGTGATAGTTGTGATTCCGTATTTTCTTAAATATCCCAAAAGTGAACGAAAAAAGGTAAGTCTAGACTTTCTTTAAATTTAAAAAACGTTTGTAATATGTGTATTTAACCATCGGACATATTTTCCGAGTTTTTTTAAATATTTTTAAGTAAAGGAAATTATGGTTTGTCGAAGTGACAATCAGAATTGAGAACGTGTCTGTAAAACGGTAATGTTAATCACTACATGTTGATAATTTTAAACATGTTCAGCCTTATTAATAATAAAATTTAGATTAATCCAACATGACTTTAAAACTAAATTATTTAAAAGCATATTTATAAATACATTTAACATTATTTTAACACTAGAGTGATACTAAATCCTTAGTAATATAGTAATCAGTTAGGGTATGTTTTACACCCTGCTTAAGTTAAACTAAACTTTTTTGGTTAAATGTCAATTTAATTAATTGTCCCTTTGTGGTGATTATAATAGAAACATTTTTATACAGTTAAGTTGTACCTGATTTTATACATTGTTATTAATAATATATTACCTATTTCAGTCATAATTATAAATGTGAATGTATTGAACATATTGTTTGTTAGATGTTTCTGAGTATTCAATTATTAATATGATTTGCTTAGCATGTTATAACTATTCTCTTAGTAACCATTAATAAGTATGCTGTTATAATTTTTATTATTAATAAGTCAAGAAAACATATTTGTATTCTGTGTAAATATTAACTTATTAAAATCGCAGAGCGCTTTCAGCTGTTAAGCCATCTTCAGTGCTTACTCGTCAGGTAATTTATACAAGAAACTTTGACAACATGTTTTCTTGACTCCTTTCTTGACTTTCGAGTCATGTGTACTCAGCTATAAAGTATTCACCATATTATTAATAAGGCTGGTAGTGATTAAAGGTCTGTATTTAACGTAATTTTGGTAGTGATTATTATAGAGAACATCTGTTATTTTTCAATTTGAAATAAGTCTCCTTATTATTATCATCTAGGTATTACAGAACAAAACAAAATATTCAGGAATTATACATCTCAGTTTTGCCTTGCCTGCAGTTATCTGTATTATTACTTGAAATAATTTTGAGTTTTTGCGATTCTGTTCCAATCTTATATACCTACTTACCTAAAACACACTTATATGCTTCTGAAGGCTCCTGCAAAAAAAACCTATATCTTTTTTCACAACCTGTTTTTATGTATTTGGAAACCAGAAATTGATGAAATGATATTCAAGAACTATACCTTTTGAATTTTACCCAACAGACTCATACCATATTGAAGGTTTTCTATAATTGCAAAAAATATATATTTTCTCTCAAAACCTGTTTTTTGTGATGGGAAAGCAGGAGTTGAAATAATATGAAGAAATTGTGTATGTTTTCAATTTATTTATTTTAATCTAGTATTGAAAGTCCTACTTTGTCCTATAGAGACCAGTAATATGTCAGTCTGTAGGAGTGGGAGTGAATTCTTAGAAAATGAAATATATAAGATTGGTCACAGGTGGTTTACAAGAATTATCCTCACGATGGTATGTCAATATTGAAATATGTAATTATTAATACAATACCTTGGATGTTCCAAAAAATTTTATTCCTATACAGTGGAACTAATCAGAATCCTTTGCAAATAACTTCAAAATGGAGGAGGTTTTTTGTCGATATGAATTTTGGTTAGTGGTTAGTTGTAGGGATTTCACTACATTTTTAGCATTCCCTTCACTCTGGTAAATGTATTAATGTGATTTCTGGAATAATGATATGTATATACCTTGTACTGATGAGGCGCAAGTATGCTGAAACCCGCATACCTACAAGTGATATTGTCCCTTCTAATTACAAACCAGAATTTTTTGGTTATTTTGTGAAGATATCCCAACCCCGTTTAACTTGGACTACTAATTCATTGTCAGTTGGGGCATACAGCCCAAGAAGTAGATATTTGTTCTTAGTAAATGGTCTACTCCTCGGTCTACTCTTTGAGAAGTAATTTTCAGAAACAGTTTTATTCATAACACTAGCCCTTGTTACAGATTATCAATATTAAAATACTTTCATTTGTTAGGCAAATTTTAGCTTTTTTTGTTGTCAATTAAAATAGTTTGTGCCATTTATTAGTATATGGTCAATTGTTAAAATTGTATTTCATATTTCCCATTTAGAATGCTCTGAGGGGTAGATTCTTAAATTTGTTGGGTAACTTATTAAAGAGTTTGGTCAACATATAACAAGGAGATCTTTCATATTATGACAATTTATGCCTAACATTGGATAGTTTATTTGCATTTCTGGTCGCATAAGTATGATATTCACTGGATGATTGTTTTTCATTTGGTTCTCCTACATTTGGAAAATGAGCAGAGTGGAAAAAATATTTCTCATGAGCTGGTTTGGTTTTGTCCGAAGTTTTGTCAATGACTAGCGGCTATGATCACAGGCTTAGTAGTAGAGGAACAGGATTCTGTTTTCTGTTGTGAATTGGAATTACGATGCGTTTTAATGGAAAACCACTCCATATTGAAAAATAGTTAGTAACTTGAAATTTTCTTATTTGTCAAACTTTCTGCCCATGTGGTGTATACTATTTTTCTTATTTTTCTGTTGGGAGGCAGCAAGTACGTACTTTTGGCCGTGAATAAAGAAATTATAACTGCTCACCTGCTGGAACACTGATACTTACACTTTTAAGTTACTTTGATGACTGATGACAATGTTTTCCAATGAAGTCAGATTTAGTTTTTTCCGAGGTTTTTTCACTGCTTTGTCAGCACTAATTGTTGCAATCGTGCCGATGGGAACTTGGCTGAAAGGTCATTTTGAAAGGCTTTATTGGCGGCAGCTGCTAACTACAACCACACAAATATATATTTTGAATATTGAAATGTCCCTATACCCTCCAAAAACTACGAGAAATTTACTTTTCCGCACTAAGTAACTAGTGCAGAAATCTCGGCAGAAATAGTTATATATGATACTAGTGCGTGAAGCTATACTTTTGCGCACAAGTTGGGAAAATGCAAGGCACGAACGTAGCGATTGCCTTTTTCGCAACAAGTGCGCAAAAGTACTTCACGCTTGGGAAAATGCAAAACACGAACGTAGCGATTGCCTTTTTCGCAACAAGTGCGCAAAAGTACTTCACGCACAAATGTCCTACAAAACTTTATCTACGACCACATGAAGAAAAAATATAAAAAAATGTGCTCTGAAGGAATTGAAAAACCTAAAAATAAATTTCCTATAAACAAATATATACACAACGAATTCTAATTTCAGGTGGTGTGCAATCCGAAGAAATGCATTATTCTCGAGGTTTTTCCATTTAAAATAAGTGTAATTAAAATTTTAAATATAACAGAAAATATTTTTTACTATGTCTGACACTTCTGTCAAATTTACTGACAGCACAAAAATTTTATACAACAAACGACTAAATTCAAGGCAACTAGATACTAATTATGTAGCTAAAAAAGAGTGTTAGAATGAAAACCCCATTCAAAAAGCATTGGTCATTTTGGCACGCTTTTGGGTGTTATGATGAAAGTCCCATATAAAAAGCGCTGTTCATTTACGCACGCTTTTTTAACGTAAGTATAATGTACGATTTCACAAATTTTTTTTGGTTCGTAAATGCCTAATATTAAAGGTAGTCGTAGGTAATAGTATATTATGCAACGATCATGTATTAATAACCATTGCATGAGAGTTGCATACACTATTTTTTGTACGAAGAAATTTGATTTAAAAAAATATAAAAAAATGTACTACCTGGGACTCGAACCCAGCATGTGCAGATCGAAAACTAATAGCATAAAGTATATATAGGTATGTTACTGTTATACAAAATTAGTAATAAATTATTGTAAACAAAAATTAATAAGTTCGAATATGTATTTACCTTGGTTATTAAGTATTTCTGGTCTGGTGCTTGCATTTCTTTTAAAAACTGACGCAAAAGATTTAAACTGTCATAAAACACTGTCAAACATTCTACAGAAAAAATTGGGTCTGCCTACTTGGGTATTTGAAAATCTAGATTTCTATTGGTCAATTTTTCAGTTTTATAATGAAAACCAGTGTTACAATGAGTATCATTATGAAACTGAAAACTGGCATTTAATTAACAACTTATAGTATAGGAGTAGAAAATAGTATATTATGCAATCAGCACAAAATGATGCCCACTTTGTTGCGAATTGCATACTATACTTTTTCTATGACAACATATTTTTCACGTTTAATACATGTATACATTGCAAAAACTTTGAAAGAAATGAACTGATAATATTTTCTTTGTTGCTACTTTTAATAGGTACATAGAAATAGAAGCCTATGAAAATGTATTTATAGAAAACAACTATGAAATTATTCGTTACCTACAGAAACGATCTGCTGACTTTTCATCAATTTGTCGCTGGACGTCATAATTTAACAAGCCGTAGTCGTCGTGATTTTAGGGTCGAAATATTTCATTTCGCATTTGTTGCTAAGCAACTTGCCCAACAGCTGATGCAAAAATGAAACAAATTATGTGATTACACGACAGCCTACGGACTCGTCGTGCAAACTTCACATGAGTGCGTTAATAATGTCCATATCCCACTAATTACGTAAATAACTATTACCTAACGACTAACGAGTGCGATGTTTTTTGGTATACAGATGGATCAAAGACGTTAGACGGCGTAGGAGCCGGTATAGTACGGCTAAAGCAAGGGATAGCCTTCCCAGGAAGCCTATCAAGGAATGTCACAATTTTCCAGGCGGAAATGACGGCGATTCGCCACTGTGTTGTAACGAGTTATTTTTTTTTTGGAACGGATTTGAGGTCTTTCTTTTAAGTTTTTCATTTTTTTTAGTTTACTACTTAGTTTTAAATAACTCGTTACTAACTTTCCAATTCCCCTTTGTTACCGAATTATAATTTTCCATATTTATTACCGTTATATTATAGTTATAGTATTTTTTGTATTAGGTGTATTAGGTGTTTGTGTAGTGGCTGAGAAAAATTTATAAAATTAAAAAAGTTCATAATGTGAATACATTAACCCCAAACAGGGGATAATCAATTTTTAAAAAAAATTTTAAATTTAATGTAGTGACGTTAATGTGTTGTA
The DNA here is from genome assembly GCA_910591695.1 of Galerucella pusilla. Taxonomy (NCBI): domain Eukaryota; kingdom Metazoa; phylum Arthropoda; class Insecta; order Coleoptera; family Chrysomelidae; genus Galerucella; species Galerucella pusilla. Next base: position 45,332 of record CAJUYI010001629.1, read on the forward strand.
GACATTTGACTAAGTTTCTTGTTACATATCTGACGAGTATGGCACTGATGATGGCTTAACCGCCGAAAGCGCTTTGCAATTTTATAATAAAAAAAAATTTTACACAGAATACAAAAATGTTTTCTTGAATTTTTTGTATTAGTCTGGAGGTACGTAAATTTATATTGAATCATAAAATTTAGTAATTTCCGAAGTTAAAATGTTTCAATCAAGAAGGACGTTTGGTATATATACCATTTAATTTAGTTTAATTAATTCCGAAAGACGTCTGGTATATAACTAACTTTTTTGTAGATTCTAAATAGAATTTTTACTAATGAGAATATAAAAAGGACAGAAGAGTGGTATTCTTGGTTCTCTCCTTCAGGTTCTCGCTTTCGATTCTCAGCCTGCAGCTCTCAGCTAACTACTGCGTTACCGATAACGATTGTAGTTCCGTAGTGAAAATTTTCGATCCCGTTCCCGGAATTTATAATTGATAATACTAAGTATTTTGTGAAAAGAGTGTAGTCCGAAGCCGATTTAAGAAGGTAAAATATTTTTATATTCACCGTATTTCCAACAATTTTCGTACCTCCGTATTCCGTATACTAGAAATAGTTTGATATTTTTTTTATTTCCGGACCGATTGATTATTTTACTTTGTTCAGTTTTTTTTGCAACTAACCGGCTAAATTAAAGTAGTGTGATTTGCTTTGGGGAAACTGTAGTACTTAGTTTTGATAGTTAATAAGTTTGATATTTTTTTTACTTCCCGAATTGAAACTCGTTTTGGTTTTTTTTTATATAGTAATACCGATGTGAATGAAAGTTCATTTGTTCTAGAAAACTGTTTTTTTTACATTGCTAAATAGGTAATTAGTACTTATTGAATATTCGCCGGCTCTCTATTGAGGGTTTATGTGTTTTATTTATATACATGCTATACTATCAAGGATTTTGATAGTTCATTTTTATTCCCGAGTTATTCTTACTCTGTGAGTCGATAAGTGATATTAGTTGAACCTTATAAAATTAATTTATTTCCTTAATGCGGGAATAGCAGTGCACCGTCTCAATTTCAAATCCAAAGAAATATTCGAACTTGTCTTGTGGCCTAGTTACGCTTGTTCGTTTACCCG
>CAJUYI010001630.1:0-17992 GCA_910591695.1 Galerucella pusilla
TTAGAACAGTTGTATGACTAACAATATTTTCACGGGGAATTTGACGTATACCTACTTGAATTTGGATTCTCTTCGACACTTAACAAAATATCCACCTTCACATCATCTTCAACGAAGTGTGGTTTTTTTTTTAATGGTTTGACATGTCCAAGTTCTCTGAATTGTGCATGAATTTTGGACACGGTAAAAATGTTTCTTCACTTCGAAAAATACTTTTTAAAAAACGAAAAACTACAAAATTGAGACGTTTATTATATTAAGGTTACAAACAATCTGTCTTGATTCACAATTTGTGTAAATTTATAAGATCTGGTATAAAAGCTTAGTTAACTAAAATTAATGTTAACGTTGACGGTTTACGTTTCGTAACTCCTCCGGCCTAAGAGAGAACTATGGAGTTTCTTCAGAGTTCGAAATCACTGGGAAATTCTTGAAGTCCTTGTTTGCCTGGTTTTTTGTATTTTTCTGACTGGTTTTCTTATGTTTTCTTCTAATGATATTGACAGCTAGTAGAACTATACTTGAAAAAACTATAACATATAATAAAATAGTGTAGAAGCTAATGTTTTGAAAATTTACAGAAGGTAAGTCCAATTTTGTTAGTTTGGTTTTGTCTTCTTGGAGCACATTTTGAATATTACTAAGTTCGTCTAAGTTCACTGAATCTATTTGCACTTTACTTAAATTAAAAGAGTTCGCTTTTGAGTTTTCATTTGAAAATTGTAACTTGGGAAGTTCTACACTTTTAAAATTTGGCATTTTACTTGCAAAAGTCTTCAATGTAATATTGTTTATTGAAACTACACACTGATTATTTAGTTCAATTATATAACTACCGTTTAATGGGATATTGTTTATTATTTTACCACATTTTTGGGAAGCAACCACATGAGATGGAGTGATTACTATCCATTGGTTTTCTTCTATTTTCTGAATTTTGGTATTACTGATTTTCGCTGGAATTTGTTGACATGTGTTTATTGATTGATAATATTTAATAAGTTGGACTTCACAAGGTACATGTAAAGTCATTGGTAGCTTCTGAAGATCTGTGCATAGGAATTCTTCTTGGGATACTTCTTCACAATTTGAGTCTGAGAAGGCGTAGTATTGCTCATTTAAAAGGATAAATTTTGACTTTGGTATAATGGTTTTGAAGGATTGTGTTGAGGGAGTGGGTAAAGAATAAAGATGATAGTAATTGTATTCTGAATTTTCAACAATAGGTACTTCAAGTATAAACATAATTTTGTTACCGTTACTATAACTTTTAATTTCAATAATTTTTTCGAGTAGTAAAATATTTTGTAATTTTAATTCAATAGGGAATTTATTATCGTTGTCGATATTTTTACTGACTTCTAAGATTTCAGAAAATAAGTCCTTGGGATCAGCTATAGAATTATGAAAAGTGTTAAGTTTTGCAAAGCTAATGGCTGTTTCAATTACTTCAAGTATATTGTAGGTTATTTGAAAGCTAATAGAAAATTGTGAAACGATTTGTTCTATTGCAAAAAAATGGTAAGTTTCCACGTTTTCAATTTTTATATCTCTAATTAAATTTTGTAAATAATTAATACGTGAGCTTAATATTAATTGGTTATGAGCTAATATTTTAGAATTATTTTCAAAGTTTTTAATGGATGATTGGAGTAAAGTAATTTGGTTTTCGATAAGAGATTTTAATTGGTTTTGATTGTTGGATAAGGATGTAATGGCTTCATCATATCGTTTTGCATCATTTTGATCTAAATTTCCTGTTATGAATTTTACTGCAGATCCTAGTCCGTCGAATAATGATCTTCGTGATCGAGTTTTCCAAAATGGGTTTAATTGATTTAGTTGGAGTGATATTTTATGTTCGATAAATTGAATCATGTGATAAGAGTTTTTAAAGTGTTCAGTAAAGTTAAAAAAATCTAGGAGATTTCGATAGGGAGTCATGAATATTATTAAATTGTTCTTTTAACAAAAGAAATTCTTTGGTTATGTTTGTAATGTCAAATATTTGTATAAACGTCCAATAGTTTGATTTTATTTGTGCGTTTCCTTTGTGAAGGGGATAAAGACCAGGATTATCATTTAGGTTGTGAAATTTGGGTGTGTCTAGTCCTGTGACGGTGGTCCAGTAGAGGAACCTGCAACGGGAGGTTTCTTTAGTTCTTTAATATGTATTATTTGTTTGTCTAATGTTAGTTTTTTTCTTTTTAATAATTTTCTAGATATTTCAACTTTATTTCTATCTAATATTTTTGTTATGTTGTAAGGTCCTAAAAATCTTTTATCTTTTTTATTTCTATTTTTAGGGTTAACTTTGAATACAGTTTGACCTAATTTAAATTCTGGGTTTGTGTCACCTTGTGTGTTTGTTTTTTCTATTACTTTCTGTTTTCTCTTGTCTAAATTTTCTTGTACTTCTTTGTATATGTGTTTTAATCTTTCTTTATGGTTAGTAACGTAGTCGGTGTAAAATGATTGAGTCAAAAATATTTCGTTAGGGTTTCTAGAATGAGTATGTCCAAAGGTAAGTTCGAATGGTGTAAAATTTGTGGAGCTATGTATTGAATTATTGTAACCAATTATTGCATAGTCCATTAAGTCATTTTCGTCTGGGTAAATTTCTCTTAAAAGTCGTAAGTGTTCTACCAGAGTAGAATGTAATCTTTCCGCTATTGAATTTGATTCGTGGTGACCTGTTGTTGTAAAATGTACTTTTATTTTATGTAATGCTAAAAGATCTTTGACTGTTTCATTATTAAATTCTGTGCCTCTGTCTACTATTATTGATTGGGGAACGCCAAAAGAAACAAAATATTTAATAAGTGCTTTACTAATGAGAATTGCAGATTTACCTGGAATAAAGATAGCTTGAGCAAATTTAGTAAAGGCGTCGGTTAGAGTTAGATAGTTTTTGCCGTCATAGATGAAGACATCCATATGAATAATTTCGAAGGGTTTACTAGCTGTTTCTGTTAACACTATAGGAACATAGGGGGTTTGTCTGGCATATTTATTCTTTTGACAAATGGTACAACTATTAATATAATTCGTTACTGTAATTTTCATATTTTTCCAATAGTAAAGGTTGCGTAATCGTTCTAAAGTTTCATTGATTCCTCTATGGTTGGTTTTGCCTTCGTGATAGTTTCTTAGTAAAATGATTTGTTCCTCTTTGTCTTTAATTGTATTCTTTAATTGGGTGCATTTAATTAATTTTGGGCCGTTCGCAGAGAAATGTTTCAAATAAACGTTATTGAAATCACGGTATAAATTTTCATTATGGAAGTACATATAAAAAGTTTTGTTCAAATCTGTATATTCGGCAATAAAGTGAAAAATAAAACTTTCATTGTCTTTTTCTGGAATTTTGATTTTCATAATTTTTTGATTTTCGTATGTTTCGTGGGAAACATCTGTTTTTGAATATAAATTTGGATAAACAAGAATTTGGTGTACCTTATTATTTATCATTTCGTCAAGGATCGGTATACCATTACTAGTATTTTCAGTTGCTGAATGATTTGTTTCAGAGTCGTCAGAGTCGTCAGAGTCATTTTTTGTCCAAAAGGGTTCTGGTGTGTTTAAACTATTACGTTCATCGTTTTCTTGTGTGTTTGTGGGTTTATGCATTTGAATGTCAGATAAAATATTTATTTTGGATGGGTTCGTATTACTAGTAGAAGGTTGAGGGTCTGTGGGAATAGTTTCGGCCAGTTGCTGTAAGAAATCTAGAATGTCGTCATGTGAATTTCCGGGGTTATTAATCACTGATTCGGTTTCTAATGCATTGATAGTAGAATGATTTTTAATATAAGTGGGGTCACTATTTGAGTCAAAAATTAAGGGAATAACTGCTTTTGGAGTAATTATTCGTTTTTGATTAACATTTATATTGGCATTCAATTGTTTTAACAAATCTACACCAATTATGCCATCAAATCTGTTACTAAATTTAAAGAGATAAAATTTATGAAATTCTTTCAAGTTAAAAATCTTAAATAAAGGAATGTAAGCGACCTCATCATGATAAGAAATATTGTGTGCTGTTTGAATATTGAATTGTTCTTTAAAAATGCGATTTTGATAAAACTTGTAAGCTAAATCTGGATTGATAAGAGATTTTGAACTGCCGGTATCAACTAAAAAGTTTGCGTTAATTTCTGGAATTTTGATAAAAGGTAAATTTGCTTTTAATGCATTCAAAAGTATTATGTCTGGTTGTGTGAACGTGTGACTCGGGTAAAATCCTGATTTGCAGTTTCCAGAAGTTCAGGGTCATCATATGTATCTATTTCTTGATAATCTGTTACACTGTTGTTAACATATGTAGATGAATAATTATTATAATCGTGAGAGTATTGTATTTCCGGTTCATGAGAATAAGGATCAATGTCATTCGAAGTTTCTGTTGGATTTAGATTTTGGGGTTCAAATGAGCTGTTAGATTGAATATTATCATTAGTATATTGATATTGGTTTGGATTATTAATAGTTTGGTTATAAAGTTCGGTTGATATAAAGTTTGGTTTAGGCTGGAATCTAGTATTTCCTGAAGATGTGTCCATGGGCTCTGGTCTATAATTTTGGAGATTGTTGGGTCGATTATTTGGGTTTTGGCTATTTTGATTTTGAAAAATTGGTTGACGATTTTGATTTTGGAAATTTTGTTGATGATTTAAGTTTTGAAAAACGGGGGTACGTTGAGTAGGAAATTTATTTTTGGGACTAAAATTGGAATTATTATTAGTATGGAAATTTGGTCTAAATTGATTTACAAAAGGTTGACGTGGTAGTGGGTTTTGTTGTATAATTGGAGGAGGTAATTGTGGCATTGATTGATAAGATTGTAAATTACTGAAATTTGGTGAAAATGTAGGACTTGGTAGTCGATAATTGGGATTTTTAGCTGGTGTTACTCTTAAACTGGGTCTAAAAGTGCTGTTAGAATTTAAGTTATTATTTCTATGGGTTGAATACATAAAATTTTCTTCTTCGATAACTAAACTCATTGCTTTTTCTAAATTATTTGGTAATCGTAATCGAACATTTGTTTGTAATGGTAAAGGTAAACCTTGTATATAAGTTTTTAAAGCTAAATTATCGTAATTTTCAAGATGAATTTTACGTTCACTATCACTAATATTACTGGATGAATTTAATTTGGAAAAAATTAAACTGCGTGCATCTTGACAACGCATGCCAAAGTTATACGGAGGTTCATTTTTAAAAGGTCTTAAATTAATTAAATCTTGAACTAGGCAATCAATATTCCGTTGATCGCCAAAACTTAAATTTAAAGAATCTTTAATTGCATTCCAAGTTCTTAATTCGGTTCGGGAACCAATTAACATTTGAGCTCGCCCTGTAAGTTTACCAATAATAGCTTTTAACAAAAAGGTGTTCAAAGCTACATCAATTTCACTAGCGAATACTGAAATGAGACTTTCACAATTTCCTATGAATATAGTTAAAGTATGAGGGTTTCCGTCATAACATGGAATAGAGTCTAAATATAATTTAAGCAATGAATAGTTAACTGCTGGAGTAGTCATATTTAAATTATCGACAAAATTCTCTAAATCTAAAGAAGTTTCTAGCAAATTATTTGAAGAATCTGTATCGACTAAGCTTAAACTATTTTCTAATAAACTTTCTAATTGTCTTATCTCTAGATCACTCATAAAAATCTTTAAAATATATGCTTTTACTATCAAAGGATAAAGGAAAATTAAGGAAATAACTGAGCTTACTTACAATATAATTACTCTTCTCATTTTCTTACTTCTAGCTTATTCTAATTCCTAAAGGTCCAAACGATGCTGTTTTGTACCCAGGTTGTAATCTTCGTTTTTCTTTCTTCCTCGAAGCTGGTGATCGGTTGTCTGGAACTATCGGGATCCAATCGATATTCACTCAAACGGATTTAACAGTTCACAATTCGATATACTCTCGAACTAACGACAACTTAAAGTTCAAATTTTCGGTTAATCGTTGAAACGAAAAAATCACTCGTACTATACGTTTAATTTCCGAAAATCCTACTGACTGCGCCAAAAATGTTTCTTCACTTCGAAAAATACTTTTTAAAAAACGAAAAACTACAAAATTGAGACGTTTATTATATTAAGGTTACAAACAATCTGTCTTGATTCACAATTTGTGTAAATTTATAAGATCTGGTATAAAAGCTTAGTTAACTAAAATTAATGTTAACGTTGACGGTTTACGTTTCGTAACTCGGTACTTTGTGAAATATTAGGAAATTCGGGATACCTGTGATTAAATAAGTTCGCCACTTCAACTTGACTTCTGCAGTTATCCCCGTACCCGATCATTAAAATCTCAATTCGGTGAGTCTCAGTTAAATATTTCATTGTTATGTCGACAAGGAAAGAGTGTTTGACAAAGATTTTACTTTTTCAGTATAAACTGTCAACACATTAACAACTGACAGAATAGAAAACAATCCACATTATTTACCGATTTTGTCTAATTATTGGTGTTTTTAGGCAATTTTTAGGTATTCATGGGCGTAGCGGGTTTTGTTTAATATACAAATACGTCTAATAATTAGTTAGTTTAGATATTTGATGAATCCATATTTACTTAATTTGAAAAAGTACCAATATTTTAAGTGTAATAAATTATTAATTTCAAAAATTTCAGCCTGTATAATTCATAATTGACCATACATTATTTAGTTTGTTAGAATCGGTTCATTAAGAGGATTTCAAATTTTTTTTATGATTTTCTAAAATAATGATATTTAGAATTTTATTCCATAAGTGGTTTCCACACTGTATGTACATAGACAATCTCCTTTCGCTTTTCCAAGAAGCGAGAACAACACTATACTGTGCCATTGTTATCGGATTAACGACTACCTGCTGTCGACTTTTTGTCTCAAATCAATCATGTTGGCAAAAGTGAAAACGAAATATCTTGGAACGAAGTATACATCCAAAAATAAGGGCATTAGAAATCCCACCCTCGAATGGAAGGCACTCAGCCCCTGGATTTAATTTATCCAAGATACAATAGGCAACTCTGAATAGCAATTCACAAGGTAAGGGTCATCTGTGAATACGAGCATCACAATTAATCTTGGACCAGATAATCATTGCACCCTTAGAGATAAACGACAAAATAGAAAGTGGATATTGTGATGAAAATAGTATATAATGTTATGAGCATTAAATCCAAGAATTTAGAGTGGCTTTGAATTTGTAGTTTGAGATCGCTAGTGAAGATCAATATTTTCAAGACTCTTGTATATATACATCGCGAAAAGTATATTCAAGACGTACGATTTACACAAGTACGACAAGGAAAATATGAGCAAAACTACTTGAAAGAGAGAGAAGAATAATTGGGCGCAGTCAGCTTTGGGCGTGTGCTCAGTTCCAGCTACCAATCTGATATGAAAGCAGCGTTGCTAGTTTTGATTGTTTGGTACTTTCAAAGGAATATATAACTTATTTTGCATTTGACTTTTAACACGGAACGCCGTATTTAGTGAGATCAACACAAATAAGAATAAAATAATATAATTTAAGAAAAAATTTGGAGAAATTGCAGTCTGCAATAAATAATATGTATACACTGCTTTCAATTCAACAATTATTGGTATTTAACATTGTTGCCGACAAAAATTGGAAATAGCTCTTACTGATAAGTATATTTGACAACAGCGGTTGAAATGGGGGGCATTGACACGCCCATTGCTGACTGCGCACAATTATTCCTTTTCTCTCTTTGTCTCTTTCAAGTAGTTTTTCTAACATTTTCCTTGTCGTACTTGTGTAAATCGTATGTCGCAAAGAGAATTTCGGCAATCTGTATAATACACATATAGATTCAAAAGTTTTGCATCACCTTCTTCGGATGCGAAGGAATTTTTTTGCGCTAACAATTTTTTGTTGGCTTGTTTATCAATGTTTACCATTCCAATATGTTCCATATTTTTTGCAATATACAGATGTTCACAGTTTTTTTTGTGAGATAACATTTTTAGTGCGATCATTTTAACATTCAAGGCATTTGATTTTTACGATTTTAAGTGCAAACATGAATCGTCAAGTCATAAGTAAGATTGACCGTGCAAGAATAGTGGCTTTAGTTGAATAAGGTCATTCTCAAAGGTTCGTGGCGAACAGAGTTTGGCAAAGTGATGTGTCTCGTGTAAGGAACCGGTATCTCCAGACCAATTCTCTTCGTGATAGACCTAGAAGTGGTAGAAGGCGTGTTACTAATCAGCGGCAGAACCGCTATATCCACTTAACTATCCGCAGAAACCCGACCATGGCAATACCAGTACTCCAAAGAGATATGAGACATGCGTTGGAAGTTCGAGTATCGATCTTGACATTACGAAGACGAATACTTGCGACAGGTTTGAGGTGTCGCCGACCAATAAGAGTGCCCAGACTACAACCTGAACACAGAGTTCGCCGACTACAGTGGGCTCAAGAACACGTGGCCTTGCCTGAAGAATTTTGGAACTCGGTGTTTTTTTCCGACGAGACAAGGATTAGTTTGGTACAAGATAGCCATCGAATACATGTGTGGCGGGATCCAACGAGAGTTGCTCAGTTTGCCCATGCTCGCCCCGTGCCGCCCTTCTGAGGAGGAAGTGCTATGTTTTGGGCTGGTATCATGTTAAATGATCGCACAGAATTAATTCATGTGGAGGGAACGATTACTGGTGATAGGTATCTCAGAGAGATTCTACATCCTCACGTGAGACTATGGCGCGCAGCTGTTGGCAATTCCTTCGTTTTTATGGACGATAACGCCCGACCTCATCGGACCAGAGCTGTAAATGAGTATCTTGAAACTGAAGGGATCAATCGTTTGAACTGGCCTGCCCTAACTCCTGACATGAATCCCAAAGAACATGCTTGGGACATGCTTGCAAAGGCAGTGGCAGCACGCAGAAATCCACCCAGGAGTCTACAAGAGCTTGTTCATGCGGCCCAAGAAGAATGGCGAAATATTTCTCAACAGAATATCAATAATTTGGTAAACAGCATGGGCAGGCGACTTCAAGCTTGCATAAATTCTAGAGGTGGAAATACTCTTTATTAAAAGTTCTCATGCAGGTTCTCACTTAACCTTTTCATTGTATTTAATTTATTCAATTTCTAAGAATACTTTTTATGTTTAAAGCAAGTTTATTATTGGATAATAAAAAATTTTTTTCATTGAAACTAATTATTTGATTAATCTCTGATCCATTTATAATGAACACATTTTTTTTTCGGAGATTTAGGGTGAGCTGTAATACATAAAATTCTATATTTCCAAGAGAGAACAATATACTTCCCCTCCATGAAAAACCTATCACTCTAAACTCGATACGAAATTGTCTTTGTTGTTGATTAGCTTTCTCCCTTTCACTCACAGAATAATTACATGACGAATCTGTTTATACAGATTGCGAAAAGTCTATTCAAGTCCATTTACACAAGTACGACAAGAAAAATATGAGAAAGACTATTTAGTATTTAGTTCCAGAGGCTGGAAAACTGTTTATCGCCCCTCCATTTCACACAAAATATCGTTTGTACAAATTAATCTGCGCTTCTGGCAACAGCGGCTGAAATAGGGGGGCGATGAACATTATTCCAGCCTCTGGAACTGAATACACCCATCGCTAACTGCCCACAATTATTATCTTCTCTTTCTTTCAAGTAGTTTTTCTCATATTTTCCTTGTCGTACCTGTGTAAATGGTATGACTTAAATAAACTTTTCGCCATCTGTATATTATAGTATATTGCTTCATCATATGAAACAACTGTTGAGAGGCCAACTATTTAAGTGGCTATACTGAATGGATACCGTTGTCTGCTGTTACTAGGTGGAAGGAGATAAATGAAATAGTACCAGGAGAACGTAAGTGCAGAACAGTGATTTCATCTGAAACATTGACCTAACGGGGGTCGCAATGGAGGTGGCGAGAAAGCCCCACTAACATAGAACTTAACCTATTTTCAATTCATCTACGTTTATGAGAGGTTTCAGTATTTTTTGTAGGGTGAAATTGTGCATTTGGGAAGAATTGGCTTTATATTTCATTTGATAATTATTGCAACACATGATATAAATATAAGTGAAATCATTTTTTTATGAACCTACAACCGGATATTGAAATCATTTAGTTAAGCTCTACTACTTACCACTACAAATTCCTCCTTCTTTTATAAGTACAAAACCCAATAAATCAATGGACAAGTTTGGAATAATATTTCTGCAGACTCCGCATTTTCCGTTTGCGTGAATGACATCAAACTGTCTATTTTCATTCAGTGTGGGTTTGAGGAATTTTATTAAGCGTGTGGGTTGTGGCTAGATTATAAAATAAAAGTTTATTTTCTGGATGTACAAGGAAATACGCAATAGCTTTTACCGCGAAAAGTTGTTGGATCTAATCTAATGAATAAGAACAATAACTATAACTTAAAGTCGATTAATTTGTTCAGTTCTTATTCATGAAAACGTCTACACAATATTTTGCCAGATATTGTTACCTAAGAGAACATCAAGTCCTTGTTTTCTATATTAACAAATAAAATATGTGAACCAACAAGTCCAAATAAGGGAACGTACATAATTAGTAAATTAAAATCGAACGAGATTGAATGGAGACAAAAAGTCAAGTATCTATGTTTAACTCTAGACAGTAAACTCCTGTGGAACAAACACGTAAAGGAGATTACATACAAGGCCAAAATGGCTTTAATGGTGTGCAGGAATCTGGCAGGAAGAAACTAGTGCTGTAACCCAAAAATCCTGAGCTGGATCTACACTGCCAAAGTGAGACCATAAGGAGCGGGTAAACATACAACATGGCTCCACCCACCACGTCAAATTTAGTAGTTGAGGTGCGCATGCGTCCAAGCAGCCTTCAACCTTCTATTCGATGTGACTGAATGTGAGCTGATTAGCGCAGTTGGTAGGGTATTGAGCTTACAACTCAGAGGTCGTAGGTTCATTTCAATATTTTTATGTTGCTACTAAATTTGGCAAAGTCTTGAGTCATGCGCAGTTGAAGGAGCCGTGTTGTATGTTTACCCGCTCCTCCTCTATTAGCTTTCGATAGTCCACACTGAAGTGTTCTTTACTTTGAAGTATTCTGTGCATTACTGATTTTGATACGTTTCATATTTTAATCCAGATTATCAGAAACAGCTTCAAATTATTAGTGTATTCATTTGTAATCATTAAATAGGGAAAATTCATCTACCGAACAGTCTTATATTTAATACAAGCTATACAGTGTGTAGCGCGAAAAATTTTGATCAAAGTAATGTCGGATACAGTTATATTATATATCCGACATAAAAAAAGCTGTAGGCTGGTATCGATATTGCCTATATCTAAATTCAACCCATGATTTTCATCACTTAAAATGATTTTTTCATAATTAATTATTTCTGTAAAGTAACCAATAGAATGAAAGGATTATTCATCGAGGATATCATTAAAAACTACTCGATAACTCACAAATAAAAATAACTAAAAGTAATAAACAAATAAATTTTCATAATAAAAGCTTATAATTAGCACCATCTACCTCTGAACATTTATGGAGTTATACACGGAAAAAAAATATATGTTATATCAACTAAATTTATTTAGTTACTTTTATTTGATTAACTCGAATAAATTTCATTCATATCAAATACTGAACGTATTCGTCCGAGGAAATATCAAAATTGCCGAAACAAAATGGAATTGTCGACGTAATCCTAGAAATTTCTTGAATCTCAAATATAATATTTGTTTGACTCAAACAAGTGAATTCGCTCGGTACAAAATTAATTTTCTTAAATGAAGCATTTTGCAACTCGAATAATAATATTAATTCAACCTTAATATTTGCTTTTCAATCAAGCATGTACACTATATTGTTCAAAACAAAAAATGAATTGGTTTGGAACTTAAAATCACTGGAAGTAACCAATTTCAACAGTCAATTTGAACTATTTATTCTTTTTTGTTTCAATAGATGCAATAGTTCAATCGGAATAATTTCATATTTGTATCGACTTATTATCTGTTTCATTCAAAATGTTGTTGCTCAGTAGATTGTCCTGTTTCTATCTTTCACAACGTTTTCACTTCATTCTTCATTTTCTATTGTTCTAAGATAGGAGTTAGATCGTTAGGTGAGTGATAACCTGTTGTCTGGAAATTGTTCTGGACTAGCGGAAATTAGGTAAATATAATTACGTATTCTATTTACAAATATTATATATCTCGTTTCTTCCGAAAAAATGTTCATTTTTGGTTTGAGATGATGAATGAAAAACCGAGATTAAACCCGGTTTTAAACAGTAAGTACCTAATGTATTTTTACAAAGTTACGGTACTTTGCTATGATCCTACCCAACCCAACCTACCTAATTGGAAATATAAGGTAATGTAAGGTGTCATCACCTTCACTTTAAATTTCTTATATTCATCATCATTAACTTGCAAATTGTTATTTCTAAGCGTTATAGTAGTGCTACCTAAATTCAGTGTTCAAGAAAGGGACATGTGATACATTTATTGGGGCTGCATTTAGTATAAATATTGGAAAATTCAAGAATTTCTTTTATGCTTGTTTAGAACATTCATTGAACTCTATTTATTTTTATCATCACTTCTTTGTAGATCAACATATGATTTGATTTTCCCTGATGCCCTTATAGTGAATTTGCAAGTGGATTGGTTCCAATTTATGGAAAAGTTATTGCGGTTGAAAAGAAATGCAGTGGAAGTTTGATTTTATGTTTTAGAAAATTTATATTTTATTTTGTTATTGTATTTTCTTTTTAAATAAAATGCTATGAAGTATATTTAGCTTTTCTTTTTTAAAGCACTCAGTATGTTATGTCAACTTAATTTTCATATTTAAATTAGCAATCAGTTGATTAAACTGATTGCATTTCAAGTTCAATCAACATATTATACCTTTCAACTAGAATATTTGATTTATCGGATAAATTCTCAAAATTAACGCAAGCAATTAATTTTCTTGATTTGCTTATGAATTTCGTTGGTTTAGTAATTTTGTTATTCAATTTAACAACATAATTCTTCACCTGAATCCAAAATTTGTTTCGAACCAAGCAAAAAAAATTGATATGATGATAACGTTTGTTCATCAGATCATTTATTATAATTTGTTCAACAAAAAAAATTAACTAAATCATTATTTTTCTCAATTGATTTGATCAATTTTCAGATTCAATTCAACAAAATATTCACTATGTTGGAGCAATAATTTTATCAAAATAATTTATGAAAATGGTCCGGTTGACTAAATATTTGGTTCAGTCAACGAACAGATAGTTGCATCAATACTTTAACCTGCATTGAAACCAAGAAATTATTTTAATTACTCCAAAATAATATTTTGTCGTGTATATATGACACTTTAATTTAATTGATCCAATTAAATTTTACTTGATACAACGATTCTTTTTTTTTCGTGTATCCTATAATTCTGGAAATATGATCGGAAGTGACAGAATTAAAAGCAACAGTACGACTCTCTGCATTATATATTCCTTTGTGGTAACCGGTTTGGAACATACTCGATTTTTTACTGAAACCAAGATCTAAAGGAGCCAAGTCATCCGAGCTAGCTGGTCAACGAAACGAACCCTGATTGACAATCCATCTATCATCAGACAAATCGTGAGGATGCTAAGCAACAGGTCCAAAGGTGGTCCATCTTGCTGATACCAAGATGAATCACCTCTTCATTTTTAAGCGTCATTTAAAACCTACAGTTTCCTAATTCCAGCCATTACTTTTAATCAAAATCACATCCTGTGAGTATGAATCTTATTTTCGCTGAAAACTTTTACTTTGTATAACAAAACCTTTCTCGCTGAAACCATGTATCACGACATAAAGGATAATTATAAAATGAAGAACATAAAAAACATTTTGCAAGTAAGCACAGGAGGCATTATTCGTATCCCTAACCGCATACAGTATTCATTTACTTTGTTACAATGTATCCCGAGGTAGATATATAAAAATTTATTAGTCTACCTCCCTTTTATTTGGAAACAGAGACCATAATTCTTTCAAAAGTTCAACTTGCCACAGACTGAAAGAATTTATTACCGTTTTCACCTTAAGTCACATACGAATTCCCTTCAGAAGCGCTGTTTATTTTACTCAAAAGTTCACAAAGTAATATGAAGTTTTGGCATATTATGTCATGTGAGCGCTTGCATTATTATAAATTGTGTATTTTAATTGTAGAGACTAATTGTTCAAATATTTCAAAATTCCAGTTCATTGCTTATTTAAAAAAAACGGTTTTCTTATAACTATGGGCACGTTCTTTTATTCAGCGGTAGATACATCAATCGAGCAACTGCGTTTTTATATTCATTGGTTGATTTTAGATTGAAAAAATGACGCGTTCATTTATTACTGTTGCATCAACCAAAGTTGCAAACCGTTCCACCGTTGTATCGAGGTGGTGGATAAATTTGGTGGTTTACAAAATGCCACTTACTCACGGTATGTTCTTGCGGATGTAGCCGACAGCGTGTGACGTCATGTGGGAATCTGAATCGGTAATGTACAATGCTAAATATATGGGAAATACCCTGCTTGTGTTTAATTTTCATGCATATTTCCACTTTATGAATTATTATGTTAACAATGTTAACAATATTTATGGGTGGGCAAAATTAAAACACATCATTATATTATATACACATAGATTCAAAAGTTTTGCATCACCCTAAATCTCCGAAAAAAAAAATGTGTTCATTATAAATGGATCAGAGAATAATCAAATAATTATAGTTTCAATAAAAAAACGTGTATATTTGTCCAAAATTTTTATTATCCAATAATAAACCTGCTTTAAACATAAAAAATATTCTTAGAAATTAAATAAATTAAATACAAATTGATTCTTTTTGATGAAAAGATTAAGCATGAGAACTTTTAATAAAGAGTATTTCCATCTCTAGAATTTATGCAAGCTTGAAGTCGCCTGCCCATGCTGTTTACCAAATTATTGATATTATGTTGAGAAATATTTCGCCATTCTTCTTGGGCCGCATGAACAAGCTCTTGTAGACTCCTGGGTGGATTTCTGCGTGCTGCCACTGCCTTTGCAAGCATGTCCCAAGCATGTTCTATGGGATTCATGTCAGGAGTTAGGGCAGGCCAGTTCAAACGATTGATCCCTTCAGTTTCAAGATACTTATTTACAGCTCTGGTCCGATGAGGTCGGACGTTATAGTCCAAAAAAACGAAGGAATTGCCAACAGCTGCGCGCCATAGTCTCACGTGAGGATGTAGAATCTCTCTGAGATACCTATCACCAGTAATCGTTCCCTCCACATGAATTAATTCTGTGCGATCATTTAACATGATACCAGCCCAAAACATAGCACTTCCTCCTCAGAAGGGCAGCATGGGCAAACTGAGCAACTCTCGTTGGATCCCGCCACACACGTATTCGATGGCTATCTTGTACCAAACTAATCCTTGTCTCGTCGGAAAAAAACACCGAGTTCCAAAATTCTTCAGGCAAGGCCGCGTGTTCTTGAGCCCACTGTAGTCGGCGAACTCTGTGTTCAGGTTGTAGTCTGGGCATTCTTATTGGTCGGCGACACCTCAAACCTGTCGCAAGTATTCGTCTTCGTAATGTCGAGATCGATACTCGAACTCCCAACGCATGTCTCATATCTCTTTGGAGTACTGGTATTGCCATGGTCGGGTTTCTGCGGATAGTTAAGTGGATATAGCGGTTCTGCCGCTGATTAGTAACACGCCTTCTACCACTTCTAGGTCTATCACGAAGAGAATTGGTCTGGAGATACCGGTTGCATACACGAGACACATCACTTTGCCAAACGCCAACTCTGTTCGCCACGAACCTTTGAGAATGACCTTATTCAACTAAAGCCACTATTCTTGCACGGTCAATCTTACTTATGACTTGACGATTCATGTTTGCACTTAAAATCGTAAAAATCAAATGCCTTGAATGTTAAAATGATCGCACTAAAAATGTTATCTCACACAAAAAACTGTGAACATCTGTATATTGCAAAAAATATGGAACATATTGGAATGGTAAACATTGATAAACAAGCCAACAAAAAATTGTTAGCGCAAAAAAATTCCTTCGCATCCGAAGAAGGTGATGTAAAACTTTTGAATCTATATGTGTATTATACAGATTGCCGAAATTCTCTTTGCGACATACGATTTACACAAGTACGACAAGGAAAATGTTAGAAAAACTACTTGAAAGAGACAAAGAGAGAAAAGGAATAATTGTGCGCAGTCACCAATGGGCGTGTCAATGCCCCCCATTTCAACCGCTGTTGCCAAATATACTTATCAGTAAGAGCTATTTCCAATTTTTGTCGGCAACAATGTTAAATACCAATAATTGTTAAATTGAAAGCAGTGTATAGATATTATTTATTGCAGACTGCAATTTCTCCAAATTTTTTCTCAAATTATATTATTTTATTCTTATTTGTGTTGATCTCACTAAATACGGCGTTCCGTGTTAAAAGTCGAATGCAAAATAAGTTATATATTCCTTTGAAAGTACCAAACAATCAAAGCTAGCAACGCTGCTTTCATATCAGATTGGTAGCTGGAACTGAGCACACGCCCAAAGCTGACTGCGCCCAATTATTCTTCTCTCTCTTTCAAGTAGTTTTGCTCATATTTTCCTTGTCGTACTTGTGTAAATCGTACGTCTCGAATATACTTTTCCCGATCTGTATATACAAGAGTCTTGAAAATATTGATCTTCACTAGCGATCTCAAACTACAAATTCAAAGCCACTCTAAATTCTTGGATTTAATACTCATAACATTATATACTATTTTCATCACAATATCCACTTTCTATTTTGTCGTTTATCTCTAAGGATGCAATGATTATCTGGTCCAAGATTAATTGTAATGCTCGTATTCACAGATGACCCTTACCTTGTGAATTGCTATTCAGAGTTGCCTATTGTATCTTGGATAAATTAAATCCAGGGGCTGAGTGCCATCCATTCGAGGGTGGGATTTCTAATGCCCTTATTTTTGGATGTATACTTCGTTCCAAGATATTTCGTTTTCACTTTTGCCAACATGATTGATTTGAGACAAAAAGTCGACAGCAGGTAGTCATTAATCCGATAACAATGGCACAGTATACTGTCGTTCTCGCTTCTTGGAAAAGCGGAAGGAGATTGTCTATGTACATACAGTGTGGAAACCACTTATGAAATAAAATTCTATATATCATTATTTTAGAAAATCATAAAAAAAATTTGAAATCCTCTTAATAAACTGATTCTAACAAACCAAATAATGTATGGTCAATTATGAATTATACAGGCTGAAATTTTGAAATTAATAATTTATTACACTTAAAATATTGGTACTTTTTCAAATTAGGTAAATATGGATTCATCAAAAATCTAAACTAACTAATTATTAGACGTATTTGTATATTAAACAAAACCTGCTACGCCCATGAATACCTAAAAATTGCCTAAAAACACCAATAATTAGACAAAATCGGTAAATAATGTGGATTGTTTTCTATTCTGTCAGTTGTTGATGTGTTGACAGTTTATACTGAAAAAGTAAAATCTTTGTCAAACACTCTTTCCTTGTCGACATAACAATGAAATATTTATCTGAGACTCACCGAATTGAGATTTTAATGATCGGGTACGGGGATAACTGCAGAAGTCAAGTTGAAGTGGCGAACTTATTTAATCACAGGTATCCCGAATTTCCTAATATTTCACAAAGTACGTGTCCAAAATTCATGCACAATTCAGAGAACTTGGACATGTCAAACCATTAAAAAAAAAACCACACTTCGTTGAAGATGATGTGAAAGTGGATATTTTGTTAAGTGTCGAAGAGAATCCAAATTCAAGTAGGTACACGTCAAATTCCCCGTGAAAATATTGTTAGTCATACAACTGTTCTAA
>CAJUYI010001630.1:18092-40189 GCA_910591695.1 Galerucella pusilla
AAGTCTATCATTCTCTCAAACTTGATTGCGTCTAGACATCATAAAAAGTACGGAGTAATAGGGTTGGTGGTCGATGGGGAACAATCGGAATAGTTAGCAATTGAACTTTTAAGGAGCTCAGCACTTTTATCGAACAAAAGAATCTGTCGAATTAGCTTTTAAATGAACTCCTTTTTGAAGCTTTGATAACTTTGTAGCCGAACAAAAGAATAAAAAAATGTATATTCAATGGTGGAAAATGTTGACTATATAACGGATATTAACCGTTAAGGTTGAGAATATTTGATTTAAAATTTAAAGAAAATTTCATGAGCTTGTCCCTATATCCTAACCAGGATCATCCGAATTAACGATATTTTTTTTGAGCGATAAATAATACTGGATTCAAATTCGCCGAATCACTCGAAGACCGAAATATCATCAAAAGCGGTAATTAGGTACAATTTTTCGGTATTTTTATTTTTTGTGCCATTAAGTTGGTAGATTTGTTTCTCATCCATGTACTAAACATAAAACCGGTAAAATTTCAACCTCTCAAGTACTATTACAGTTTTCTGTAATATTGTCGTATCTACCCAAGTAACACAATAAGCATCGAAGTAGATTTAAAATCGACTTTTTTGTCACTCTTAAAGTTAATAGGCAATTGAAACCGTCTACTATAGCTTCTACATGTAGCATTCATTACGTAATCACTGCCTAAAGTAGATTTGATAGCTGGCAATTCAACCTGAAGGCCTGAATAGCCATAAATTGGCACCAAAAGAGCATTGTAATAGGTTTGATTGCCAATATTGGCTGTAAAAGCGATATAAAGAAGCAATCGTGTAGCCCAGATATGGCTTTCAACGGTTTGAATGATCATGCGCAGTTAAACATTTCTCGTGAGAATGTAATGGAGTTGTGTTCTGGATAAATATTAGATTGATATTGGAAATGTATGCCAACAGTTATATAAGTGTTCACAAAAACAAACTTTGTCAAATGTGGTGGCAGAGATCGTTCCTTCAATATATTATGTATATTATGACAATAGGGTACAAGCATAAATTTTGCTAATGGTGGGAATTGACGCTTTATCAGGTCTCCTAACACCTTGCATGCCTATTTTTTCAAAAAAATATAAACTTTACTTTTCAAACGACTTTAAAAATCATAAAATTTGAAAGTCCGCCAAAACGCGCTTTACGTCATAAAGATGGCTGCCCCATGGTGTGACGTCATTTGTTTACGTTCTTATTCGTGTATCACGCTCTGAGTTCTTATCACCTTATTTGTTTCTGAAAGGTTTAAAAATGGATAAAGCCAAAAAAAAACTTTGTATTCCAAGTATTGCATTGTTCCAGTGGGTAAATCAACGTCTATTAAAAATCCAGACAAAATATTTTTTACTTTACCTGGTGGCGCATGCAAAAATACACTTAAAAGTACCTACTTCTATGCTGGTAATTTTTATTCTTGAATAGTTTGAGGGTATGTACCTATATGTCTAGGAATCAACCATGAAAACATCATTTTTTTACGTCCACACATCGAAATATGGTTGGTATATATTATATAAATAAAACATAGTTTAAATCGTACTCACGATAATGCTTTAACTTCTCTTATTTCCTCTGCATTAAAGCAGCTGTTTGACTCCATAAATTCAAGCAGCATAAATGAGTCTTCATTGGGCAAGTTATCAGATTGTGCTTTTACAAAACCTTCGCTAGCTATATCTTCACTCACAAAATATGAAAGCTGAGCACTGAACTAGTAAATAAAATATAATCCGAAAGTTTTAAAATATCCTCGGAAATATCGAATATTTATGTCACCTTTCCACTTTACGTTGACTTTTAGAAATAAAAAAAAGCACACACAAACACGTAATGGTCTCAAACAAACATATAATAGATAGTTACGTAATTAGTTATGAAAACAGCGATATTGTTCAACAAGCGTAATATTTGCCAAAACGAGCGCTAGCGAGTTCTGCAAATTACTCGTGTTGAACAATGTCGCTCTCTTCATAACGTGTGAGCATGTGGTTTCATCTTGGTCTAAATTCTTGATGAGACGAGACTTTTGTTAATAAAATGCTCCAAATTTAAAATTAACAAAGTTAACAACAGAATGATATATGTCAGATGTCAACATTTTTGTTCTGAACAAGCTCAAACATCCCAATGAAGGAGAAAATAGAAGAAGCTGAAACATGGAACGGCAAAGAAAGACTATCAACAACTCCATATTTAAACTAGTGACGTAACTGCATTATAAGTTGCATAATTTAAGTAAATTTTTGTTTTTATTTCCCTCTGTTAATCCAAAGATTAACATTTTATCTTTGAAAATCCCGTTTGTCCCTTATTGAGATCACATACTAAAACATAGGGTCAAAATTTGAAGTTGAACACCCTATTCTGCGCTATATTTTCGAATGTCAGTTAGACGTAGTTACTGCTTTTGAATTGGTGAACTATTTTTCACTTTCCAGTTCAATCTGATATGCAATAATTGTGTTTTTTGAGATTTTAGAAATGCTTGTAACAAGAAAATAAAATATCCTTGATGTGTTTTGAAATTTTTATGAAGTTTTCTACATTACCCACGATTTTGTGTAGATGCTTTGAATCTGTTAACCCATAAAAAAACAAAAAAACAGGAATCAAAATACAAAGGTAACATCTGTCAGCTTTGTGCAGCATTGAATTACACTTCAACGTGAAACGGGACAAAAAAAAGGCGACCAAATCAATCCCTTTTGGTTTGTAACTAAAAGGGGTTGTATTATTAACTACAGTAGGTTAGCTTGCATAAGCAACTGCTACCCGCATCAGTAACTTAAACTATTTCGTCAAAGGGCGAGGACACAAGGTGCAATAATGCATCGACTCCTGTCCTATTTTTCTCAATTCACAAAAGCCATTTATTCCGTCCACTTTGTCATATGTTGAATTTATTCAGTCTAAAAGTGACGTTATTTCGAAATAGCACTTTGTATTTAAATAATTTTTTCACAGAAGGAAAAAAACTTAAATAATGTTAATTATTAGGACTTTTCACTATGCACCGTTGAAGTATTAATTTAAACATTTTCGTTTTTATATATTTCACTCTGCCAAGCTAGTTATATGGTATTGAGAATATAATATGTTAAGTTGAAAAGCTCAGTTAAAATTTTCAATTCAAATCTTAGCACTGCTGTGCTTCTTGGCTTAATGAAATCTTTCTTATAGCAGAGGATATATCAGAAAGGGATATACCAGACAAGAAATTGAAATATTCACTGACAACCAGACTCTGCTTGAAGCTATCAGTAACCAAACAACGAAACTGGTAAAATACCGTGAAAAATCCCTTAACAAGCTAGCAAAAGACAACGAAAAAGGTTCTAAGGGACCGTTTTGTGGAATCACAAAGGATAACATAAGAGGGGAAATTGGAAACTGGCTAAATAAGAAACGCCAACTCATATGGAGGCTGACACAAGCACCAATCCATACAAAAAGTTTACTGAATAAGGTAGACGAGGAACTCTCATCCAATCCAAGCTGTTGAAACTGGGTAAGAGACAGTTGAAGACAGTTACCGACTTGGTGATTGGATACTGCACCCTGAGGAAGCATCTGCACATAATTAGTGAACTTAGTGCAATAAATGTATAATGAAACACTGCATATGTGATAACTTACAAGAACTTAGACGGAAGGACTTTGGAGGAGAAATAATACAATTATCACTGAAAATCCCTACAGTCAAACTAGTGGCCTATATAGAAGACACGAAGCTTCTGGAAGGGAAGTAAATAACACGGAAAATAATACAAAGATTCAGTTCAAATACCTGGACTGTTGAGCACAACCCAAGCGTATGTAATATCCGCTTAAAATTGACAAAGGTGGGAATAATAGGGATTTTCATTGTTAGTGGAATGAGTCTTGAGAAAAATTTAATTCAACAGTCAAATTTCGGTACACTTTTCTTCTGTGGACGAGTAACGGCCATTTTAAGTATAATTTTTTCTGTTTATAATCTGTCTAATACAAAAAATATTTATATTTGAATTATAAATAAATGAGAAAGCTTTTTTAATGGACAGAAAGTATTTTTAATTGAACATTGTTATTGATAATACAACGAAAACGAAGTCTGATTGAATTCTGCCTAATATAACCGGATGAGATCATCTACAGTATCATGCAAATTAGATATCTGTAATAACTTCTGAAAAAGTATATTCACTAAGCCTTTTAATGAATTTTTCGAGTTTTCCAATGGGTAGAATTGAGCATAATTAGGCTTATTCTTGCAGTTAATCTCAATTTTCAATGCTATGCTAATTTCTTCTTCTCTCTGCAACTCACTGAAACGAAGTGAGATTGCGTCTGTTATAAAATTGTATACATTTTTTCGCATAATTATATTTACACTAAGATCTCGTAAAAAATAAGGAACGGTACGAAAAAGAGTAACTGAAATAATAGTGCACGAACAAAAATTAAAATGAGGGTGAAATTGAACAGTAACGTGAGTGAATCCATTGAATGTACAGGGTTATTCATTATAAATGTCCCAGCCCCTACCATATTTATTATTGCATACACAAGAAAATTTTTGGAATAAAAGCTGTGTGGTTATAAACTAATTTTATTATAACATCAACAAAAGTACAGTGGCGTGCCTAGTTTAGTGGACACAAAAAACTATTCGTTTTTTCAAATGAGACACCCTGTATATTATTGAATTTTTGAAAAGATGGTTTTCTTCTGATTTCAAAAATATACTATATCATACCCCTGTCTTACACCGTTCTTAATAAAAGTTTTGGTCAACATTCAATTAAAATTACAAATAATAAATAGCGTATATAACAAATATAACTTATAAAAGTTATTATTTTCAATACATAATTGAAATTAATTAAGTCATTATTATTTATTATGTCTTTTGAAAACCCCCCAAAAAATGAGTCCATATGGGATATAACCGCACTGTTAGGAGGCCATAATATGGTTCCATTATTCGCTATCCACACTTAAAGTATATTGTTCAAATTTTTTTTTAAAGCAGAGCGGCTCCATCCTGGATCCACATCATATCCTGAAGTTGAACGTCCAAAAAATTCTCTACAAGAATATTGTCAACTTCAGGAAGAATCCTTTCCAGATAGGTAACTCCAGTTGAATTGGAATCATAAAATATGGGTCCAACAATTTTGTTTCTGTTTTTGATAATATTGACTTTTCAATATTTATAGTAACTTTTTTAATTCACTGTATTTATACTTTAATATTTTAAGAACGGACTAAGACAGGGGTATGATATGGTATATTTTTGAAATCAGAAGAAAACCATCTCTTCAAAAATTTAATACTATACAGGATGTCCCATTTAAAAAAATGAATAATTTTTTTGTGTCCCTTAAATTACGCACGCCACTGTACTTTTGTTGATGTTATAATGAAATCAGTTTATAACCACACAACTTTTATTTCAATAATTGTTTTGTTCAAGCAATAATGATTATGGTAAGGGCTGGGACATTTATAATGAATAACCCTGTACATGACGTTGACACATGAATTATCGAAAATTTAATGTAAAGGAATTGTTAAAATTAGTAAAAGTATAATGGTTGTGTTATCGTAGTGGATTACGCGAAAGTAATCTCGTTGTTTGCTATGACAGTTATTCTCTAATCGTTTTTGACAGTTTCTGACTGCGGTTGGTCATTTTAGATTGGACAATTTTTCGGGCAATATTTAGTCCAAGTTTTGGAACAATATTTGGAATAGATTTCTAGTGTGAAATATTGGCCAACTGTTTTAAGCTATTTTAGACTATTCCAATTTTTTTAACAATATTTAGTTCGAGATTCTGCGCAGTGGTTTGATTTGATGATAAAATAAATATAAACTTTTCAAATTTAAAAATGTCGTTAGTTATGGAACCGTGAAATTTGAAATATTTATTAATTTTCACTGCTGCTTATGTCACTAAGCGAATATTAACTTTAAAACAAAGGCGAATGGGATTTGGCGAAATAAGTGGTTAATGAAACGGTCTAATGATGCCTAACATTGCCCCTACAGATTCTACGGCTAAGCTTCTTAAATATTTGTTATGATAATCTTTGTGATTTACATTGTACAAACAAGCATGTTTTGAGATTTACTCAATTAACATTTCAATCTCTAGTTTATTCAAAGACATATATTTTTCAACCACTTCAATACATAACCACAAATTATCAAGATTAATGACATTCATATGACATTTTTATAGAACATTTCCATCGTGAAATACAATAAATCAAATTGTTGAGAAAATAGAACCAATTCTATTTTTTTACAATTTGACAGGGTAGACAATTTTTAATACAATTTTCAATGTTAGACTTAACAATTTGAATTGTTCCAAAACTGGAACTAAATATTGCACATGAAATTGTCTAATCTAAAATGACCTTTATATTCTGTCGAATTTTTAACCTTAGTGTAAACCATACTTAATTGCGTACGAAACATTTTTGACGATCATTAAAGGCGAACGAAACTTGCTTATTTCGCTTTAAAAAAAAGTTATCATTTCTCAGTTAATTTTTATAGATTGATTCATGTTATATAAAACTGCATAATCTGGGTTAACGCTTTCATCTCTTTTAGTAGTAAAGGTTAGTCTTACGTTACTATTGTTTTGCAAAAACTACTTTCACTTTGACATTATATACCTAGATGTGACATTATCCAATTTTTTGTTAAATTGGAAGCTGGTAAGTACTGTGCCGAAAGAAATATAAAATTTACATAATAACATTATAAGGTTAAAGAAGCAGATTATAGTCGTAAAACAACTTTCAAATTACACTTTTCCATAGAATATTGAATATTCAATAAGGTGTAGTCCACAAAATAAATAAAAAATAGGTCACTCTTTTTTACAGCACCCAACACAACATCTAAATTTTTGTATGTTGATGGCAGATTATATTATATTATATAAATGGGGCCACAAGCCACAACCACATTTATGAAGCTGTAGTGACGCATCGCTGTGGTCCGTCTGAGTTGAGCCTTAGTTTTATTAATAACTCAAACGTAAGCAATTCGCGAATGGCCCAGAAAGTAGTTCCGATTTTCGTGGATCTTGCGCTACGACCTTCATTTAAGTCGCGCATTAGGAAAAATAATATTATTTTGTAATTTTGAGAATACAGATCTCTTCAAATTGCACAGGCTTAAAGACTTGATTATTTATACACGTAATTATTCCCTTTTTAAAGAACGCTTCTGTTTCTTTGAACTATTGACATTGGGAATTTTAATGAATTCCAAAGGTTTAAGATTCTGCATCCGGCAGATGGTAGTTGAATTTTATTGGTATCTGACTTTTTGGCGGAAAGAACCACTTCTTTTAGAATTCTCGGAATTAGGATACGCCCAACGTTCCATTGGGAGCCCATATGTCACACATGCCATGCGAGGTGATTTATAAAACGATTTTAATTTGGAATTAAATACGTCAAGCAAAAAATCTACGTGGAAGATTGATGCCCTTTTTTAATTCAATCCTATATTTCGATAATGGATGATTGACGCAATTGCGTATTGAATTATGAAAAATATCAGATAATAATGTACAGGGTAGTGACCAGGGTGTAACAGAAAGATTAGTAATAAAGTATACCATCATATTTTTTTAAAATTTTTGTATGACATATTTTTTGCATTGGAAATTCTGAAGATTGTTTTCTATATGATGACACTTTAACTAAAAATTTGTACTTCAAATTGAATATATTTCCATTTTTGTTAGAATTACTAAAGGCTTACATAAAAGGAGATAAATGATTATAAAAATATGAAATCAGATTTATTCATATAAATTAATTAAACAATTGAAAAATTATTATGAGTAAGGAAATATGAATTTAATTCATCACACGTCAGAATTGAATTGTTCTTCATTTTCAGTTGTCGAATAATACTCCCTCTCACACACTACAACTTGTCTCTAGTTCTACTCACTCGCAATTAGGTACATCTTTTTTTAGATCACCTGGAAGGCAAAAAATCCCATTAAAATGATCTGTTTTCATAGTATATTATACACCAAGCAGACCTAGATCCATTAATCTGAACAAATTTAGATGAAAGAAGACGAATAAAAGTAAAGTTAGGAGCCGATGATTGATAGATTGACCTTGATTCAGGAAGATCGTCGTATGGCGGTTGTGGTCAGAGCAGAAGAATCAATGATGTTTCACATCATTTGAAGTTATAGAATGAATGGGAGACTTTTGGGTTGCTCTTTAAACAAAAGTGTATTAATTGATCGGAGATGACTACCCTCACAAAACTATAGCACTTAAGGACATGACCAAATGTCTTCTATATCTCCATAAATATTGCTAGTGAACAATGACTAATAACTTAGTGATAAAAATATATGAGCTGGTGGAATTATTAATGATCATCAGATTTCATTATATACTTAAAGAGGTTGTCTAAATAATAGTATATTGAACAGCAGGGTGATGAAGACTATTATTATTGACCGAGCACAAAAGATTATTTCGCGTGAGCCTTTGCCCCGAGCGGAATGAGGTGCGAGGCTTATAACACTATGGTGTATATACAATTTTTTCCACTACTAGCTAAATTTAAGACAAACATTAAAAATAATTCACAAACGCACCACGAGAAGCGCTTACTCCGTCGTCTGACTGACAAGTACACTGTCAGTTTTCGATATTGGGAAAAGTAGGATTCGATAGATGGCGCTCTGAAATGTCAATGTCATCTTAGCAACGAGTAAAACAAATCAGCTGCCGTATAAGCCCTTTGAAATTTAAGTTGTTTTATTTTGCTGTTTTAGTTATTTTCAGTGTGTGTTTTGTAAAACTTTTGCTTTTTCTTTGATTGTGATTTAGTATTTTGTGTTGTTAAACTAAATTTTGACTCCTAATATTTTTATTTTTGGAGTAATAGGTATGGTTGATATTAGTGAAAAGTACAACAAGCGTTCAATTAACTGTTTAGTTTTAGGTCTGATTTCGTGTTTTTATTTTATTTTTGATACAATTATATCTACAAAAGTTGCAGGGAAGGTAGGTTTGTATTGAGTAATATTTTTAATCTTTAATACCGACTTATTTTCTCTTTGATCTGCAATGAAAACAAAAAATAGAATAACATAACCTTTTCCATAATATCTCTGATTATATAAGGATATTACCTCTGAAATGATGACAGTTGAGTTAAATAGAAAAACACAGTTTTAAACTTGTCACTGACACAAAATTAAACAAATAAAGTACGAATTTACGGTAATTACGTTAACTTGAATATAATACAAAAACAATGCAAAACGAATTATTTCACTCGTTGCGTTAGTAACAATTTTCTCCGCCAGAGGTCTCATCGAATTCTACTCCGCCCAATATTATGAACGTACTCGTTATGTCATCAATCATTTTTGGTTGAGCGCGAATTTTGAACTAATGGCATTTTTTTCAAATAATTGTATCTTGATAGGTAATTTCAAGCAGCAAATATGTTAGTCAAGACAATCTTCTGGGTTTACAAAAGATTTTGTTGAACTTCTATCGTTGGAGTCTCAAAATATTTGAATTTTTCCATTATTGACCTAGGTTGATAATAGAAAAAACTGTTAACCACTAATTGATAAATTCAACTTCTCAGTTGGCTAGAAGAAGCAATAATTGTCAACTTCACAGATAGTAGTGGAAAAAATAATCTTTCTCAACTATACACAATACACTATTAAAATATTGAATATATTCTTCATATTTTTAGGTTAGAAACGCTACTAAATCTGACTTATTCTCCAACTTATAAAAATTTCAATTATCTCAATACAAACATATTTATATTTCAGGCAAAAAAAATTGATATTGTAAAAATAAAGGGGTTAGTTTAGTTGGGGTTTCATAAAAGAGGTATGGACAACTTTTCAGCTTGACTCAAATACCTACCCAAAAATATGTGCCAGCTTTCCGGTCCAGTTCATTCATTGTAATTTATCACTCATTGTTCCACCACTTGGCGACTAAATCTTGTCCTGACCATGCAGTGGGTTTTGTGATACATAATTTTGCAGAGACGTTTCGAGTGCCATCTCTCGGCAATAAATGTATTCATCGTCGTAAACTTTTTATTCCAAATAAAATCATTCGCTCAAGTATATTATTTCCGGTGGGTGAACTGTCATCCTATAACTTTCAAAGTTTAATCAATTTTTATAAACTCTGGTAGCTGGCAAGCCATGAACAACCTAATCGCGATCTCATAGAAATTCAAACCTTTGAATAAACTGTAGGTATTTGGGCAATCCAAAATAACACGATTAAGGAAAATTCGATCTAAACTCATTCTACCGAGAGCTTCGTCTCCGAGCAGCATTTGTTGGGAAGTAAAAGGTTTTTTTCTCATTTTGAATGGGAATATATATAATCGCTCGCTGGATTTGTCGGATATTTCTCTGAATTTTTTGCAAAATGAGTTAAAATCCACACACACTTCGAAAAGCAGTTTGGTATTTCCTCAAGCGATTTCTTTGGTATATTTTAATGGGGTGTTTGTGTGTGTGAGTTACTTTATAGGAATGCTAAGTGGTTTTTTGATACGTAAAGCGAACAATTCAATTCAAATTCAAGACTTTTATTATAATAAGTCTTATCGACACTTTTGTTTGTTTTTAAAAAACATGTAAACGTGACTCTTATTCCAATTTTGTCCACCAGTTTCTCAAGTAAATCTCTTAAAACAAATATTTGTGTCATATACAGTACCAAAGATGTAAATGTTCAAAAAAGGGATCTGCTAATCCGCTCATCAGACCCACTAAGACTTAAAAGATCTTAGTTCCTGAAGAATGAGATTGGTAGCTCCTTTGGTCCTATTTCCCGGAGGAATTTTAGGATATCTGCAGGCTTCAGCTTAGGTAAACTTCCCTCTTCTATCCAGTAATGTAGGTGTTGTGCCCTAGGTTTCTCTCAACTGGTATCCTAACGGGAAAAGCTCACAATGGTAAGGAAAGAAGAATGTAGATTCTGTGGGATGGAAAAAGAAACCATCCACATACTTGGTTGCTCAGCAATTCAGAGTTCTAGGGCGCAGTGACTAGATTGACCAATGGATAAAAAAGGGACACTTACGTTAACTGAAGATCTTTCAAAATTCCTTTGAAAATGGGTCTAAGGGCCCTCCTGCGACGGTTTTCGGAGGATGATTTTCTACAAACGTCCATCCCGTCCACGGCCTAGCGCATGCGCAATGGACACTTCAGAACCACGTGCTCCGATGCCCTTATTTCTGCAATCTCAGTGTGTTTGTTGTTGCTGGCTGCTGTTTTGTGCGTTTGTACCATGGAAGCGTTGCTGGAGGAAGCTCGTGATCATCCTGTAACCTCTTCCGTTTTTTATTTATGGGATGTATCCATTTACTTCCTTCTGTTAACGAATATAATAATAATAAGTCGTCATCACTATCACTACTAGACTCGTTCATCCACGGAACAGAAAATCCGGTCTCACACCAAGGTACTGGCGGAAAAGACATCTTTGCACTGACTTATCCTCATGAGCGAACAAGTGGACGTTTGGTACGTTGCTGGGCGGTGTGAAAGGGACGCGTCCCGGAGGTCCGAAACGTTCCAAACGTCCAGAACGTTCAATACGCCGGTGTTCAAAGGCCTTAAAGTAGCTACTAGTCTCTGAAACTTCTCCCCAGGAACTAAGTAAGGGTGCATAATAAATATTGTCTCTTTACATTGACTTTCGAAACAATGGTCTATTACAATTAGATCGTGAATATGATATATAGAATAGATGATATTCAAAATAATAGCTATATATGGCATTCTAATGATATCTCTAAATTATAACCATATGACATTTTAATGGTATCTCTAAATTATCTTCAGACCAAACTGCTGCATCTATAATTTTTGATGCAAGCAGAATCTGATGCTTCTCGAGATAGCTGGATCAGAATTGGAATTAGCGAAAAACTTGCTAAGATTTGAATATTATCACAAGTAATTTTATGAAATAATCTTATATAAATCAAAGTAATGACTAAAATGCTTTGTGTGCGTGTGAAAAGATATAAATAATGGTAATATAGCATGTGAAGTATAGTTATCGTTTTTGTGTAGATTTCTTGTTGACAGGAGCATATATTTGAAGAACATATTTATACAAATCTATTTACCATGCTGCATACATAAAGTATAATAATGAATACAATTTTCACTTATAGGCAGACGATAGGGTAACAACTACAAGCAATACAGCTGATTTTTTTTTAAAGTACCTTGAAGTATGTAGATAAACATAAAAAAAGTTTTCCAGTCTATCGATTTCCCAAATTAGAAAGAAAAAATCAAAACAGGACGGAGGACGGTAGAGAAACATTGAGAATACCATCGTGTAGGGGGAGTGTTTTGCAACCAAAAAGGTCTCTTGCGTTTCTGTCGTCCGAGCAATGGTTTGTCCGGAAAAAAATTGGTAAGCTAAGTATGTGTTCCGCATCAGCGCGGCTCTATTTTCTGAAGCGCGGCGGAATACATTATAAACTATTGTACAGTTATAATGTAGATATAAATAATTGTAATAGGGCGTTTTGAGGAGGAAAATGTCAGTTTCAAAATGGCATTTTTTCTTGTTATAGCACATAATCATTATTAGAAAATTATTCATATATTATAATATAATTATTATATTCTAATCAAAAACCAAGTACCTCAATAAAAGATATATTATATAATGAGGTGGCATTGAAACAATTTTTCGAAGGAAGGAAACTGTTATTTAGGAGGTCTGTTCTATAAATAAAATTTACGGATGATTAATTTTTCCTAATTACGAGTTACGGCACTTTTCATTATCTTGTAGATTTTAGGAATCTTGAATTTACAAGAAAATATACATATTAAGTACTATAACTTTAATAAAAATGGAGTAATTTCAATGGAGTTTGCGTTTGACCTGTACGTCAAGGAGGTTGCGTTAATGGCCATGGTACGATTGCACACGGCTGGTGTAAACCCTGAAGTAGGAGTGGGCCAATTGAGGTTAGCCTATGGCAGGAAGCGCTCACTGCGCTACCTCTGCTGCAGACAGCCAACGATGCAATGGAACCCATGTTTTTGTCTTACAAACCCTACAAAATTCAAATAAAACAGAACACAGAGCCAGATGCTGCAAATGCAATACGCATATATACAGATGGTTCAACTGGCTGGTATCTCAATTGCCACTAAAGAACTAACCAGAAAAGGAATTTCTGGCAAAAATATAATAATCTGCACTGATAGTAGACAAGCCCTATTAGCCTTGAACAGACAACGTGTTATATCGAGGCTGGTACTAGAGTGCCACCAAGATTTAGCCGACGCTTCGGCGAATAACAATATTATCCTGAGGTGGGTTAAGGGGCACGACAGGAGTAAAGGAACTTGCATTGTTGATTCTTTAGCCAGGGAAGCCGCTGGACTAAAAATTCTAGGACCCAGTGACATCTACGGCCTAACGACTTCGACAAATGCGGAACTAGCCAAACGTTACACCCATGCTCAATCCCTTAAGAGATGGGATGGAATCAAAGGATGCAGTCTTGCCAGGATCACCCTGGGCAATCCTGGGAAGCTGGCGCCGAAGAAACATTGGCGATGACCAGGAAAAACCTACGTTTAACAGTAAGATTTCTGACTGGTCACTGTCAACTAAGGAAACACCTCCATACTATGGGGCTAGTGGACACACCTCTATGCAGGATGTGTGAACAGGAAGATGAAACTGTCAGGCATGTCTTATGCAAGTGTCCGGAGTTATCGTCAATAAGAGAGTGTGTGTTCGGTGAGTCTTGGCCCACACCTGCCGATATAAAGGAGATGTCTCCTAGTGACCTGTCCACCTTCCTGAGAAGGACAGGATGGACAATGACCTAGGAGGACAACTCCTCGGGAGGATGTACAATGGGTCACATGTGGCCCAGGTGCTGTGAGCCTACACACTCACCCTCCTTACTCTACAGATACAGATAGAGAATGGAGTTTGCGTAGAAATGTTGGGAAAACTTTTAAGATCAAGAATATATAATTACGAAATTAATTAATTTACATACATTTCTGGACTCAATGATTTTTTGTATTATAAGCGAAAATAGCAATTTTCATAGATTCGGGTAGGAATCTTTATTTTTTCAAAATGAAATTTGATACTCCTGTAATAATGAAGATCAATATTCAACTAAAAAAATGTATTTAGTGAAAAGATATAAAAGATGACTAATATATAAATTTAAGATATAATTTTTTGCATTCCTTTTTCCAATAACAATATGTGAAGATATATTTATTACCTTTTATTTATTATTCACAACCTTAACTTTTACTAAAGATTAAAAAGAAATTCTGATTGAATACTTATATTTTTTTCCGCAATTCAGAAAGTAGGTCTTCCGCCATGCAGCAGAGTCGCGCGGATGCGGAATACATACTTAGTTTACCGAATTTTTTCCGGACAAACCATTGATCGGACATAAAAAACGCAAGAGACATTTTCTATTGCAAAACACTTCCCCTACACGGTGATTATTTTTTATTTTTCTCCACCTTCTTCCCAGCGCGAAATATTGAAGAAT
Source organism: Galerucella pusilla (assembly GCA_910591695.1). Taxonomy (NCBI): domain Eukaryota; kingdom Metazoa; phylum Arthropoda; class Insecta; order Coleoptera; family Chrysomelidae; genus Galerucella; species Galerucella pusilla. The sequence goes on from CAJUYI010001630.1 coordinate 32,750, forward strand.
TTCAAAAAAAAGTTTTTTTTTTAATTTGGGAATTCGATAGACTGGTAAACTTCTTTTTATATTATTTTACACACTTCAAGGTACTCATAAAAAAATCTGCCGTATTGCTAATGACTTGTACTTTTGGTCTAAAATGACCCATATCGAGTAGCCTGATACACTTTTACCTAAATTTGTGAGGATACTTATAAAAGTATAGTGCTACTGAGCTGTAAACATTTTCATTTTTTCAATGTTAATATATTTTTCCACGTTATTGAATCCACAGGAAGTTTATGTGCCAGAACAAAGCACTCAACTGCAAAGCGTTTATTTCTTTCTTATATTTTTTAGTTATGTCTTTTGTGTATTTACTCCCATCGATTTAAAAAAATATGAGTTAAACTTAATTCATAAAAGTTTTAGGCGCCATTTATGTTATATGCTAGCTTAATATCAGTGGTCTTTGCTCTCTTATTAAAAGTTGAGACTGTTTTATCAATATTTGTTTTTATTTTATATTCTTGGCTCAACCAAAAAGTATATTTTTCAAACTAGCTCTTTATAAATAGTTGTAATCGTTAATTATGTAGACTTAGCGGTTATATGGAAAAGATCTTTAAAAATAGCCGCGCTACAAAACGGTAATTTACATTGTGATGATGAGACAATATGTACATACACCACTCCCAAAAATATGAAACTCATAAACAGTATTTTATACCTCCTAAATAATAAACAATCAACGATGCCATTCTCGGTAAGTGGGTTATAAAAAGGAAACAAGGTTGGGCAAAAACCTACAGGGTGAATTACGTTTTTACCAATGTGTCTTTTCAGTTGACAGATCTTACCAATTACTTAAGGGTATTTATATACACTGTGTTATTTATAAGATGTGAATGAGCGATTCCTGTACAAAACTGTCAAATTTTTACCAAATAGCGTTCATAGAAAATAATAACAGATATGGAAAGGTCGTTAAAATAGGTTCAAAAAAGCCGAACTCCATTTTCATACCACTTTCGGATGATCTTAATCGATTCGGTGATGGCTAACATGGTAGTGCACGGTATTATTCAAAAGAAAAGCCTGAAGTATGTCGGTTCGCTTCGCCGCTGAGATGAAATTTTTTATTTTTATTTTTAGTCCATCTCAGCAGCGAAGTGAACCGCCATAATTCAGGTTTAACTCTTAAATAATACCGTGCGTTACCATGTTAGCCATCACCTAATCGATTTAAGATCATTCGAAAGTGGTATGAAAATGAAGTTCGCCTTTTTTAAACAGAACCATACATTTTTTCAGTGAACCAGAACGAATTTGAGAGAATTGAAATTGCATTTGAACTTATTTGTCAAAATAGTAAGGTAGCTAATCCAGTTGATTTTAAAATAGGGGATTCAGTTTTAGTAAAGAGGGAAAATGGAACCAAATTTGAATATCAATATATAGGTTCATTTACAGTCACAGAGGTGAGTGAGGTTAACTGTAAAATCAAATTAGAATCAGGTGTGATAAAAGAAATACACAAAAACAGACTATACCCTTACTGTAAAATGACTTAAGAATTGTAAAGGTGTAGAATCAAAAGTGCAAGTGTGTTTACAAACAATTATGAATAGTGTAATAACAAACACCATAAACAATTAGTGATAGTAAATAAATTCGGATAATAAGTAATAAAAACATTAAGTGAACATAAATAAACACGACAAACAACTAAGTTATCGTAAACAATTTTTAAAGACAATGGACATACCTACATTAGTTTATAAATATATGTAACCGTAGGTTAATGACATTATTCAATAATCGTTTATTTTTAGGAGATTTGTAAACTCATTTCATTAGGGGGAAATGAAGTTCAACGGAATGTATTCTTTTTGTAAAAGGGGAAGGTGTGATGCCTTTTGGTCAAAACAATGAGTTTTAATAATATCTAATTAAAAGACATGAATTCCCTTGAAGCTAATTCCAATAAATCATGAATCGTTATATAAATAAGAATTAGGAAGGTTGCACGTACGAAGTCAAGTTCTGAGCGTGAAATAAACATAAATAGTATTATTTATATTTACTCATGATGAACTTGACTCGTCGTATAAATATGCTAAAGATAATGTTTTAAGAGGCATTCTAATTATCGATTCTTATTATAATTATGATTACCATTACTATTAATATTAGTGTTAGTAATAAGTAGTGTAATGTATAATAGTAAGTTAAAGTAATAAACAGAACGTGTCCCAGTGCTACTGGTAGTTGTTTTATTCCTGTAAGATGACCCACCGAGTGACCAGCAACACCACCTATTCAGAGGCCCTTCCACACCTATAATCTACCAAGTATCCATCGACGATACATTCATTACAGACCTTTCCATATCTGTTATATTTTTTATATAGGTACATATAATCATTGTATCCTTATACCATATAGGTGTCGGATTTACATTTTAGTTTCCATAAACAAATTTTTTCCATGCTTTTCTATCTTTTGCTAAAGTTGATGCTTCTCTCCATGTCGTCCTCTATGTTGTAATATGTTACCCATCACTGTATTCCATATCTGTCTTGGTCTGCCTCTCCTCCTTTTAATCTGCGATTTCGCTTCGTATACACATTTCATTCGTCTGTTATTATTCATTCGTTGTATATGTCCCCACCAACTTAATTGTCTCTTTTCTATAAATTGTACGAAAGGTTCTACCCCATCTTTTCTTATATGTGTGCTCCTAATTTTGTCTTTCCTAGTAGCTCCTATTATACGTCTTAAATATTTCATTTCAACGGTTTGTATCTCACTTTTCTGAGCATTTGATTATTATTTTTTATGAACGCTATTTGATGAAAAAGTTTTGTGCAGAAGTCCATATGTCGCATCTTATAAATAACACAGTGTATGAGGTTTTACATGCATGGACACAGCGTAAATGCCTTTGATGAAACTGAGCAGCAATATCTATGGGCTAAATGTTACTAGATATCTGCACCAGGAGGCATCCAAAATTCTCTATTTTGTCAATGCCCAATCAATTTTTTGTTCTTCCTATTATTCAGAAAAGAGCAATCAAACTAATGAGCTAAATGGAATATAAATAATGATATCCATCAAACTCATTACTATATTCTTATTGAGCAGGAATTATCCCAGCTATACCTTCACTCACAGGAATCGAGTGAAATGGGCGAGCTGATGCAGCAGCCAAAGCTGCAATTCGGATCCCCAGTGCCACCGAAGTTACGAAAAATCACGAAGTCATAGACATCAAAATATTTATCAAGACATCGGTTGACAACGTTTGGCAATACCAGTGGTCCTTATTTCAGGATAAACTTAGAGAAGTGAAAAGAACAGTTAAACCGTGAGGAAGGCCGTTCCAGAAACCAGGAAAGAGCAAGTTATCCTGATACGTCTTCGGATACGTCACACCCAATTTTCTCATGAACATTTAATGTGGAAATCCGAACAATCCCGCTGTACAGTGTGTCAAGGCTCTTTAACAGTAAGGCATGTATTAATAGAATGTCCAAAGTTTTCACAGCAAAGAGTTACATTAAACATTCCACCTATTATGTACCACTTGTTAGGAGAAGAGTACAATATGGAAAACTTGGTAGCTTATCTCGATGCTATTCAGTTTCTGCACAAAGTTTGAAAGTTAATTACCAAAATTGTTTGTTTTTTATACCTATACGGTATTAGTAGTTGATATTTATTGTTCTTTTGGTAGCGCTAATAACCTAAAGGGTTGATGCGCTTTATTTTTCTTGAATAAAAAAAAAGATTTGTGCAGAAAACTGGATTTTAATATAATAACATCTTAATCTGTATCTGTATGGTTTATATATTTTTGGGTTTTCATATATTATTATGAATCCAGGGTTATTTTTTTAACAATAGTGTAATGTCTCACAACTACAACACAAGAAAATTTTGACTCTAATTTTTTCGTATATAACCGCTTGAAAATCACGTCATTTATTGTGTGCTCACCCTGTAAAACCATTTAGTTCATATAGAAAATAATTCATGCAACTTCATTTTATTAACAATGGCATGTTTATTCCGGTAATTATCACGATGATATCATGGTGTGAGCAAATTGGGGTTGAGGCTGGCACAGACAATATTTTATCTAGGTCGCCATTGTCTGCGGGTACAATCAAGGAATATTTTGCGGAATGCAGTTGATGTTGATGGACTTTAATTGAATGTGCAATTACATGACTGAAGTATTCAGAATAAAGTAGGTATAGAAAATAATTTTTTAAACCATTTGTTATTGCAGCTTTGAAACAACAGACCTAATATTTGCTTATGGTTTATGTTCAAGTCGTTTTTTCGCTCGTTAACTAGTGTGTTTGAAGTTCGAATGTTTGAAAAACTCGTAATGAATTAAATTGAACCGATCATGGTTAGAAATAGGAGGAGTTTACTATGTAAACCTGGAGAACAAGTGATTAGTTTTGAACTTTGCAGGAGAGGCAAAACACTGTTGAATTTCTTGGATATTGGTTGATTCAACTTTAATTTTTCGTTTTATTTTCAATGAAGAAAAAATAAATCATATTACAGTAGCTATTTTTGTACCACTGAAACTAAAACTCGGGTTTGACATGCGCAAAACGACAATTAAACACTAGTCTTTAAAGTGAAAAAGTCACATCTCGTTTATCTTTTGTTTCTTAAACGTCACATCAAGTGTATATTCTGCAATTTATATTTAATATTTTGTCATAAATTAGTAGTTCTGTGTCATTTGATTGTTTCAATGACACGTCATTAATTGTCTATCATCTTGTGAATTTAATTAAAATAATATAATATAACAATGTTTTTTTTTCTGCAACCGTAGAAAAAGTATAGTAAGCACCTTATAGTGTCAAAAACCTTTTCAGTCACTCGATCGATAAATCACATGTTCCGCTTCGCTCAGAATACTCGTCTCGTGACTAAAGTAAAGTGGAAGATTGTTGGTTAGGTTAAAAGAGAATTCATATTGAGCACTTCAGAAATATCATTTATGAAAGTATTAAGCAATAGGGGTCCCAAGATAGAACCTCACGGAACACCAGACGAGGCCTTATATTTAACAGATCTAAATCCATTAATCTGAACAAATTGAGACGAAATGGAGAGTATCAAAATGATGATATGATTGATAGATTGACCCTGATTAAGGAAGATTGTCGTAAGGGTGTGATGATCAGAGCAGAAGGATCAAGGATGTTTCACATTATTTGAAGTTATAAAATAATTGGAAACAATTAGAGTAGCTCTTTAAACAGAAGGGTAATAATTGATCAGGGGATGGATATTTTCTTATCAGGATTCTCACAAAACTAGCACTTAAGGACATGACCGAATGCCTTCTGTATCTCCATAAATATCGCTGGTAAATAATGGAAAATAACGTAGTGATAAAAGTATGTAGGCTGGTGGAATTAATAATTATTAGAAAGACGCCAAATTTTATTATTTAAATGAAAAAATATAGATCTATTGTCTATATTTTTTTGTTGATATATTCACTAGGTGGCTTAAATTTTCTATATCCGTATAAATGAATAATTTCAAATACCGAAAAGAATCATTATTATTCATACTGCACTCTCTCATTCAAATATCACACTAAATTTTGATTATTTTTTTCTGGCTTCCATGTTTTATTTCCCCATTAAATTATATTAAATAATAACTGGGAATATAACTTTTTCCATAGTAAAAGCAAAGAATGAATCCAGTTCAAGCCAGAGTAAGTATTATGAAATGAAAGACCTTAATAACAGTAGCAGTATAGCGTAGTTTACCCGAAATGGATTATTAAAAAATTCATACCCGCAAAATAATCTTCGCGTGTTACTTAATAATTTTTTTCATATTATGAAACTGAGAATTAGGACAAGGAAAAAAAATCTTGTTAAATATTTTTTTTTGGTAAAAAATGGTAATCAGAGGTAAAATGGATTTTCTTCTTTTCTTTGCAGCAAGTAACAATAATATTTCGACCTCTTCATAATCTTCCATCAGTAATTCAAGTAATAACACATTTTTGTCTCAATCACGTAATCAGACATATTTATTATTTATTGATTATTATAACTACTTCGCGAACGTCATTTAAACACTGACAACAACATCGTAGATCTCGCTCGTCGGCATCGACAATGATATGACGACAGCGATAAGCGACACTGTCGCCTGTCGTTGTCGTCTGTTGCTGTCGCTTGTCGCTGTCGCCGTCTTCGGAATCATACCTTAACAGGCTACTGTCGTCGGAATGACCATATGCTAAGACTTGTAATAACTCCGAAAGATCCGATAATAAAGCAGCAGGGCAAATACATTGAGCTCATCCCACCGCAGCTCGAATAAGATATTATGTGTATTTCTCTCGCTTTCAGAAATAAACTCATCCACTTTGCTGAGTCGTTGAATTTGTTTATTAAAAGTTATGATTGGGTATGAATCATAATAGACTCCTGTAAGTTGCAGTTAATGGCTTAATAGATCCACTAACCACCACCAATCACGAACCTCAACTCAACCTTGAGGAAGTTTCTTAAAAAAGATATCTTGTGGGTTTATCATTGATCCACTCCTTTTTGGAATTGTTATAAATATTGAAATGCGATAGAAACTTTACGGCTTGGATATATCTTTATCTAAAGGCTTAAACTTTTTAGGTTATGGAAAATAGTTAAATGATGTTAAGGAATTTTATAACATGAATGTGTGCTCCAGTTTTCAACTCATTATACGCCAGAGTTAGTGAGCAGATGTTTTACTCAAGCAAACAACAGATCCATATTGTTTAATCATTTTTTCTCCATTTACGAAACTCGGAGATGAGAAACCATAAGAGCTAATACCTTAAAAAAGTCATCATAAAACACTTCCTCTTGTATAAAATAGGGTCATAAAAAAATTATAAAAACTGTCCGCTTTGTTTTTTAAAATACAAGTATCATAAACCTTGTTATTTCAACTATGCATTATTGATATTATCTTCATTTTTATCGCAGTTTTACAAGTTTTTATTTTCCTCTTTCTATCGTAATACCTGTCAAATCCATTAACATATTTAGAGTCCATTACAACTCCTGGATATATAAAAAAATCGGTCAACTAACAACCACTGTTATTTTTCACTCCGATATTCTGGAAATAAAAAGCCTTTTGACATGAAAGCTGCGGTGTTTTTACTGCATTGTAAGTCCAGACTAATTACTCTCGCGAATATATTTTGCATATTTATTTGACTTTTCCAAAAAAGGACAGGAAAATGTTGAATAAACCAAGTAGAAACAGCAGTATGCAAATAGTAGGTTTCTTTTAAATGGATGAAATTTATTTGGTTGAAAAAATAATGAAAATTTAAAAAATAATTTCATTCGTAATCTAGTACATACTATATAGTATGTACAAAAAGTACGAGGAGTAATAAACCCTAAT